>VYZT01032514.1:13208-68208 GCA_013400735.1 Pomatostomus ruficeps | reverse complement strand
GAGATGAGCTATATTTGTTAAATTAACTGTCTTTCTTCTTGTAATCAAGAATAAGACGATATCGAGCGCGGCTCCATTTCCTGCGGCTCGCAGAATTAGCACCCCGTTTACTCTCCGTCAGGGGAAGCGGTCCAGCTCCTTTCTGACGGCTGAATTTTCGAAACCGTATTTCTAAAAGAGAATCCTCTTCTCCCCACGCCCGCTTTTAACAGCGACGAAGAAAACAACCCCCATAAGGCGAAGGCGGAGAGCAAAACCCCGTGCCCCCTTTCCCCTCGAAAACCTCTGCGCGCTTCCGACCGCGAGGGGCTCATGCTGTGGGTGCTTCCACGCATCCTCCCGAGCCTAGAGGGGCGCGACGGGCACCGAGGCGGGAGGCGAAGAGCCTCGCTCAGCTCCCTCCGCGGGAAAGAATCCCCCTCCGAGCCAGGGGCAGCGGTGGGGCAAGGGGCTGAGCCTTGGATGCCGTGGGCGGGGAGAGGCTTCCGGCTCGGGGAGGCGGTGAAGGGGGATCGGTTTGGGTCCGGTTCGATTTAGGGGGCGATCGGCTCCTGTAGCTCCAGGGAGCCGTGTGATTTTTCCGGTGCTCTGTTTTGCTCTGAAACGGCTGGGACACGGCAGGAGGGCGGCGAGCTGCCCCGGCTCCCGGCACTGGCAGGTACACCAGTGCCCGGGGAGGCGCGGACGGAGGGGAGGGTCTTCAGGTCTGGGAAAGGGGGAGGAACGAAAGAGCGACCTTCATTAAGAACCTGTTAATTAGTCTGTTCTTAATGGTTCACAACCAGGACAACGAAAAAAAGGAAGGGGGAAAAGGAGGGGGCATTTTTATGGAAGGGAAATTTTACTCTGGATCGACGAGAAACGTGCACCCGTACGAGCGATACGACGAGCGAAAAGCAAAGGAGGGCCCCGGCCAGGGCTGCAGGTCACGGAGGGGTCCCGGGAGCCCCGCGGCACCCATGCTGCCCGGGAAGGTCTGCGGCCCGGGGCAGCGGGCCCTGCTGCCAGTCCCGGCCCGGGGGTGCGTGAGGATCAAGCCCGCATGGGGCTCAAAGGATGCGGCCCCGGAGCAGACATCAAGTCCGGCCGCCCCTCTCTGAGCCCCCGGTACCGGGAGGTACCTGGGCTGCACGCTGTCCCCCTCAAGCGGAGCCGGAGGGTCCCAGTCCCAGCACTCTCAGACGGGGACGGGGCTCTTCCAGGTAACCCTGATAACACGACCCGAGGCGAGAGCAGCCTCAGGTGGCAGATATTTGCCCTCCGTCAGTTCAAACTTTCTTTTTGCCGTGCAGCTGCGTCGATAAGAGACACCCTTTCTCCAGCGGGTGGAAAGAAACCAGAAGAGCGATATTCAATTTTTTTTTTCCAAGGTTGAATTTGCACCCAAATTCCGCCTGCAAAGCTGGGGCGTGTTTTCCACTATCCCATGATGATTCGGGAATGAACACCCGTGTTTCTCGCACACAGCACTTAGAGCTTCCGTGGCTCGGATTTAGTGCCGCGGGGCCCTTTGCTTTAAGATAAAACAACGCGACTGCCAATTTACCGAGCGATCCGCACTTTCCTGCAACACCGGGTCGGGGAACAGCATCGCTAACCACTGCAGCGCGCTCCCCACCTCCCCAGCACCAGGGTCCGCAGAACGGCAGCCTCGTACCGTGAAGCGCCGCGGGAAGGGGCACCCGCAGCCCCGGGGGGACCGTGAGGGGCGTGGGGAGGTAGAACTTACCTCGTCCCCTGTCTACAAAACTAGTGATGGTGTTGGCGGATTTGGATGACTGAAAAAAGCTGGCGTTGATGCCCAGTTTCTCAGCGATCGAGTAAGTCCTGAACAGAGACAGCATGTACTCGTGGGGTTCCGCCCGTGGGAGCGCCCGGCCCATGACGTGTCCCCCTTGCCGCGGGCGGTTCTCCCGCGGGGACCGCGGCACTCTGCGGCTGCGACCACCTTTGGAGGAGGCGGCGAGCTCAGAGGAGGCAGGGAGGGAAGCCGGGAGGCAGCAAGGTAAATCCCAGAGGAGGCTGGCGAGCAAGGCGGCGGAGAGCAGGGCCCGGCTTGCATTCATAGCGAGAGGCGGAGGCGGTGGGGAGGAAGAGGAGGGCGGCCCGACGTGCGGCTCCGGCAGCCCACGGAGCGGCGCGGGGACTGCGCGGCGGCGTGGCGCGGAGCGGCGACTGCNTTGCTCCCTCCTCGCTGGGTGCTCCACGCGGGAAGTGAACACGAGGGCCGGAGAGAGATGCCGCGCGTCTTGCTGCCACCTCTCGGGTACCGCTTCCGTCAACCCACCGGTGCCGTCATGTGTTCAGGTGCCTCCAGGTTCTCCAGTTTTGAGTGTGGGCAGGCTCGTGCGATACTAATGATTTTACTTGAGGCTCTCTGCATTCCTGTGGCTATGTGCCCAGAAATTTGGCACAAAACAGGTGTCTTACAAGAAGAAAAATTTGGTGGAGAGTGAGGGTCTCACCTTGGGATGTGGCAGGACCCATGTAGCTGGCAGCCTTAAGGCAGGCCCTGCCAACCATCAGAGAAGGAAGAGAAAGCATAGGAAGAGCCAGAGACCATTCTCCTTGTCTCAAAATCTTCAAATCAGCCACTAAGAGGGGACCAGCTGAAACGGAGCACTGTGCCAGGCTGGGGGACTACTGGGCAGGCAGCACTGTCAAGATAATCAGGGTAGCCTGGGCAGGCAGGAAAGATTCCTCAAAGCAGGGCACACGTTTGCCTTGTGCTGGTCATGCAAAACACAACAGTGGAGCAGAAGTACAAGGACTCAGAAATTCACCCACCCCTTTTCATTTGGCTTTTCAGAGGTGCATCTTCCAGCATAAAACTGGTGTCAATTCCCCAATGGTTTCATCCAACCACCTGTCTAGGGTTTAAAGCCATGGACAAAGCATGGTGACATGCTTACATTACTCTACCTGTCCTGATCACTGCTTGTTTCTCCTTCACCTTCTCATCCTCTGGCCTGAACTATGGCACTGCTGCCGCAGGCAGCCACTAACCACCCTCCTCCACTTCCCCATGTAGATTTTCTCTGTCCTATGCTGAGCTTACCTCCTTTCCTGTCCTGATCACCCATTGTCCATTCTTTCTACATCTCCTATCTGCCCCAGCTCTGCCACTGGTGGATTTTCCTCTCATTCCAGTAAGAGGTCATGAAATCTTGGCCCATAGTAAATAAAGGGAATCTGGCATTCATCCCACCTTGAATCTGAGATCTCTGACCATGTTTCTCCATCAGCATCCTTCATGTCTTTTTCTTCCCTGGACTTGTCTTTTTCTTCCCTGTTCTAATTTTCTGCCAAGAGAGAGCAAATCATGCCCAGTCTTTTGGCACCACTTGTTGTGGATCACAACACAGGATCAGTGAGATGAGACAGATCCTGACAGGGCATAGGGAGCAGGCTTCTAGCCTGGCACATCCCAATTTGCCTGCAAGGTGCTTAGTCCCACTGTGTTCCCCATTTCCTACGGAGAGATGCTAGAAACAATGAGGAACACGAGGAGAACATTCAAAGCAAGTGATGGGCTCAGGTTCAAAGTGAACCAGGCTGCATCTCTGCTAGCAACGAGATAATTCCAAGACAGGAGTTCACAGTATCCTGCAGCCCTCCATACATGGTTTAGAGAGCTCCCTGGTGTGGTTTTGGCCCATGCCAACTAGTGCTTTCCCCAGCCAGTACCCAGGCCTGTTACTAGTTATGGCTTGTGCCAGGGGTTGTCCCTAGATGGCCATTTGGATATGACCATGTGGATGTGGGACACATCGTACAGCTGGGATTAGAGAATGGGGCGCGTCATTGCCTTGGCTTCTTTTTAGCAGGATAGATGTACTGCGAGGTGCTGGCAGATGAACTGTGAAGAGACAGGACTACAAAAAAGTATCAGTGACAGTGCAGAAACGAGGCAAGTGTTCTGCAAAACCAATTCCCACTTCATTCCATCCCGTTTCTTCACCCCCTTTTATTTATTGTGCATTCACTCCTCCAGCCTATCCTCTGGCTTCACAGACACCCTCCTGACCACTACCCTCCCTCTTCACCAGCTGCTTTCTGCACTGGGACCTTTCCCCCTCCTCCTGTCCCTTTGGCTTCATTTTTCTGATGCCTCACTTTTGTTACTTCTGCTCCCCTTTGCCACTCCTATCCTTTCTGCTCTGTACTTAGCATTTTGGCTATTTTTTCCTTGCCATGACCCAGTTCCTTCCGGAGCCTTATCATCACTTTTTTGTTTCCTTCTGCCCCTTTTGTGTCCTATTCACTTATTCTATGCTCCTGCTGGCTATCTCCAATCATCTGCCTAGCTCCAGTTTCTCCTCTGTCAACTTCTGCCCAACCCTAGCCCCCCAGGCTCTTTCTTTTCTCTCCTGCTGTATTTCATTGTCCTATTTTCCTTTTCTGATATTGTTCCCACTTCCCACATCCCCTCCTTGTGGTCCCAAATGCTGCTGCTGCACGGCTTCCTTTTTCCACTCTCACTCTGCTGGTTTCCAGGATCCCCTCATTGCTCCTGGAGTGTGTGTTCCCTTCCTGCTTTTGTCTCTTGGTCTGTCTCTTGCCTCTTTGTTCTTGGCTTTTTCCTCCCTTGGTCTCCTCCTCTCCCAAGGAGAGGTGGTTTCACACTAATGCAAAGCTACAAGGTCTCAAGAGCAACTTCCACCAGCCTGATTTAATTTCTACCTGCTGCTTTTGCATGTTTTAACTCATTCTCTAAAATTGACCTGTATGGCTGCTTTGCACTGTCACTTTTTTATCAGTGACTTGAAGCCCTGACTTGAAGCCCACTGCAGCTAACAGAGGCCTTTCCTCTGGCTCTTGTGACCTTTTGGGCAGTGTGGAGGCTGAGGCCCTGCTAAGGAAGATGCTCCCTGGTAGCACCCCAAAACCGTTGCTTAGTGGGTGAGAGGGTACACAGGTAGTAGAAACAGCCATAAATAGGCAGTGTTGCTTTCCAGCCTGTTTCTCAGAGCATTGAGTTGCTCAGGGTGGCCCCTTGCCATTTTGGAAGACAATGCCATTGTTCAATACAGCTAATTGCCAAGACATTCACTTAAGGGAATGACAGAGCAGGGAACTGTGGGGGTATAGGAAACGTGGTGCCTCATGGAGCTACGCAGTCAGGTCACTGCGAGGAACTTGAACATATTGAACCATCTTAAGAAGTTTTGGTTTTGATTGTCACTGAGAAAACTGTGTGGCACTGGACCTGGGAACTGCAGGCAGGAGTGGGCACTTCGTGGGGCAGCATGAGAATGAGTCAGTGCCTGTGAGACACTTGGGATCCCTGCTTCAGTGCATGGCAGAGTGTAATAATGGCAGCAACAACAAAAAGAGTAAAATAATAGCAGCCACCAGAAAAGAAGAATAGCATTTTTAAAAATTATTTCCTTTCCGGTTTTCTCAACAATAAAACTTGGCCAGATTTCAGTTTATAATTGCATTATATGTATTTTGTAACAACTTCTTTATTTCAAATATGCTTCTCCAAAGTAAAGCAATTTGGAGACTGCAAAAATCCAGTTTTAGAACCAGTTTCATTAATTTCCTTGCACTAGCACACATACTTTTCACATCTTTCACATTTTTTCTTTCTGTAAATTTGCTATTCTGGGAAAAAGAAAAATTAATGGAGACAAATTTGAAAGTCAGGAAGCAGTCCAAATCAAATGTGATTTTTTTTCATCTGGAAGTTTAATGGAAATTTCTCTTGCTATAACCATAACATGAGCAGTGATGTTTGAGGAACAATGTCAGAGGTTAAACTTCATCCCTGTAGAGTGGTCAAGTCAAGACATAAGCATCACTCATTTCACCTCTGGTTTGTGGCCATTTGTAAGCATTACTGTGGTACATAAGGGATGTGAGTACAGAGATGATCAGTTTGTAGACAGTCCTTCTTNTTTTTTTTTTTTTTTTGCATCTGGGTTGATGCTTCTTTTAACATGAACCATCTATTGTAGGAATTTTATTTCTGTGAATCAAAATAATTCTTTTTTAGAATGACTAGAAAATGTACCCCCTCAAACTATGGGCTTTTCCCTGCTTTAGCACAATAGGCTCCAAAAAGGCCGTGGTTACACCACATAATCAGGGGGTAGGGATTCCTACCGGCACAGTAGTTAGCACATTTTCCAAAATGCCCGTGTAGTCCATATATGCTGGTTTTCAGCAAAACACCAGCCTCTGCAAGCCTTGGCTTTGAAAATGGGAATTGTTTTTCAGAAGCCCTGGTTCTGAGACAGTAAGTTCTTATCCTTTTAGCCTCAGCATTTTTAGCACCTCTAGTCTTTTCTGCAGTGCTCCTGAAAAGGTTGGTTTTCATTGCTTCATACTGGCAGGAATATTTATTTTTCAGTAGGTATATTTTGACCCAGGAGTTGTTTTCCCTTCCCCAGATGGATCTTCCCTTATGGCTAATGGGCCAGCTCCTCTCTCTGCCTCCCTCCTGGCCGAGCTGCCCTGCTCTTGGCTGAGAGCATCTTCTGAAATGGAGCACCAAACTCCTTCTCTGTTGTCTGCATTCTGGACCATCACACTAGCCAAAAAATATTATTTTCTTAACACAGAAAACCATAATTTTTTTCTAAACATATTTATTTCAGCATGCCCCATCTCCAAACTGTCAACATAAACCTCAAAAGTCTAAGCAGATCAAGATTTTTAACTGCCAAAACTATGGCATGTGAACTAACAGGAGACAAAGGAGCGTACCCAAATCAATGGGGTTGCTTTAGGAGAGCCTGAAGTACCTCCCGCACTGTGGTCCTCCAGCAAAAGTTCTGTTTCACTTTCCAAGCATCCTGCAAGGGATCTGCACCTCTCCCAGCGCCCCACAGCCCACAGAGCTCTTCCAGATGAGTCCCCCGTGTTCTGGCTCAGGGGAGGCTTGTGCAGCCCCACAGCGCAGGGACAGGCTTTCCCATTTCTCTTCCTTTTGCTCCTGCTTCTGGCGGTTAGTTTTTTCACAAGAAAAGTCGGGAGAAGGAGCGGAGCTAACCCTACGCAACACTGCTGCTTTTTACAGTGTTTTATTTTGCCACAAACCAGTGGCAACTTTGCTTCTCTGCAAGCTCTCTGCATTTTTGTCACTGTCTTAGATTAGAACCACATTGTCTCTCACTCACAGTTAAAAACTTAATATATGGACATGAAGAGTGAAGCCACTCTTGCATTCGTGGTGCATCAAAACACATCCTGACATCAGGAAAACAAATTGCAGCGTATGGATCAGGAGAAAGGGAAGAAGTTTGCAACAGTGATTTTGCTTTCATTTGCTCTGGTGTAGAAAATTAAAATGGTTTAAGAAATTGTTTTTCCTGTTTAGGATAGATTTGATTTTGAAAAATTACTGCTAACTTTGTAAACATTAAAATAGACGCAATAAAGATGTGAAATTTCACACAGGGGATCTACAATGTTTGTGTAATTATAAGCATATGGTTACTTTACACGAAACCTCTGTTATACTTTTATTTACTAGTGCTTGGGGAAAACAGAGGTTCTCAAATTTAGTGTTTATTTACATGTATAGGGAATGTCACAGTCTCCATTAACCTGTCATAATCTGTATTTCTGTCTTGGAACTCCAGCTATATAAACTAAACCCCCACTCACACCATCATTTCTAATTTGTTCAGATACTCTGCTAAATCAGACAATTTCTGTTGTTTCTAAAGAATGTATATCCTGCTGCTAGTGGCAAGATGAGAACTGCTTACCACCTCAGTGCTTGCTTATTTCAACTCTTGGGGGGTAAAAGTGAAAGCTGTTGCTTCGATGCAGTTTTCTTTGTTCTGAGGAATTTTGTGGGACTTTAATTTGTTGTTTTCTTTTTAGTCTGACTTTCCACAAGGCTATGAACCAGCCCTGGAGGATACTCAGCATTTTTTCTTTGATATCCACAATTCCTAATTTTATAGGACACAGAAGGAACTCAGATCTAGCAGGATTCAGCCCTCAATTTGTGGGCAGAATTGCATTATTTTTCGTCTTTAATACTGAGTAGCCATATGTCTATGGCTGTTCTTTGCTTCAGGAAGTGCAGGAGCTCATACATGCATGGTAACTTCACATCTTAGAAAAAAAGTTGAAATAATTTGCAGATATTTTTACACTTTTTCCTTCTGTGTAAGAATACTTACAGTTTTGATAAGCTAGATTTAACTGTGCATTTGGGGGTTTTTTGGGATGAATACCTCAGCTCAGACTTCCAGCTTTGGCTTCATTCAGGCTGGTGCTATTAAATAATATTTGCTCTTATGAATTATCACAACCACACATTCTGACTGGAGAGGGACAGGGACATAGAGCAAATTCCTTTCAAAAGGAGATGAAGGAGTCTGTACAAAGCGTTGCATCCCTGCAGTCTGGCCTAACAGCACAAAGAAATTTATTTGCATCCTTTTATTTTACAATTCCCTTCTCAATCACCTCTTTTTCCTTCACTTCTCTCTTGTCACTTCAGCACTGCATAGCCACTTGGAGCATGGCAGCTAGGTTTTCTCACGGACCCTGAGATGACTCAAGATGTCTTGGTTACTGTTCTGTTACCAGTTCTGGGATGCAAATGAGCTCTTATCTGACACCTTGAAGATGCAGGTACCAATCTCATCCTTATTCTAGCTCAGGAGTGTCACTGCATCTCTCCTTAATGTTGTTTCTGCCTCATTCATTGTTTCAGCTACAAACTCTTCAGGACAACATCTGCTTCCCACCATGTCACTGATATTTAATTTTTCTCTTGGTAGCAAAAATTTAATTTTTCCTTACATTAGTTCAAAGCAATCCACCAGTGCTAGCTCTGCTGAGCCCACTGGGTGTTGCTTACTGCCTTCCCAGACCAGGACCTGGAGCCATTTGCCCTAAAGAAACCCTTTAGGAGCAATGCAGGAGAGTCACTGCACACAGATCCAAACCAGGGGGGTGCCATTGGAATAGCCTCTGGAAAACAAAACAAACTCCTAGTATAAAATTTATTTTGACCCTCGGCAATGCTTTGATATTGGAAGGAGATGGGCTGCAGCAGTCGTCAGGCTGGGGACAGTCTCTTTTCCAGGGAAGTTGTGCCTGAGGATGGTGACAGGGGAAGGAGAGGTACAGGCTGACCTCTGTGATGGTGACAGCTGTCACGATAATTCCACTCTTTTACCCCTCCTTTTTGTTTAGTTTACTGAGTAGGGAGTGAAATGCATAGAGGGGAGGAGGAAGGGATCAAGGAAAGACAGAAAAAGTCAAGCTGATAGTGGTTTTATATCAAAAGATTAGCTGTCAGCTGGATCTTCCCTACTAAATAGAGGGACTTGATGTGAATTCTACACCATCTCAGGAAACATCCCCCCATGTTGCAAATGTTCCTTTCCCTTTACATTTCTTCTTTTGCATTTTAAAATCTCTGTAATTTTGAAAAGCCATTTTTCCTATCCCGGTCACCAGAGAGGCAGGCACGGCAAATGGAAGCTGATGACTTGCTGTGGAGAAACGGTTGAAGTATTTCTCCAAGGGGCAATGCTACAACACAGTCCCATGCTTGCCAGCTGCCACCGGGAGCCTCCATGCTCCTATCCCAGCCAGCAATAATGTTCATCCTTTATAGGTCCCAAATTAACTCAGCTATTTTGCTCAGTAAAAGATGATTAAACAAGCAGTAAGACGTTATCATTAGAGGCTTCCTATTAAACTAAGACTATAAATACTGGCATAGGAAGGATAAAGTTTCCTCAAGCTAAGCATGTCCCAAGATAATATTTCCTTTAACACTGTCCACAAAATGCATTGATTGACCAAAGTGTTTACCAGTGCTACCTCTTAAGAAAACAACCTGTTTATTTTCAGTTCCTCTGACAGCTTTATATTTAATGCAGTAATGTTGTTACCTATTACATAACACTGCATCATTAAATAGATTCCCCAAATAATTTTCAACACCACAAAGGCAAAAGACTTACACAAAAGAATGCCGAAGCTCAAAAAGAAGAATTCACCAGGTAGAGCACAGCAAAACCCTCTTGCCTGTAGCATATTTTGTTTCCTTTGCAGCTTAATCATAATTCTGAATTCCCTTATTTAAAATGGTTGTTCTAGGATCAATTAAATCAGCTGGTCTGATCATTGAGCTGCTGATGTGTACATTTATTCTTTCCTAATGTATGGTGGGGTTTTTTTTCTATATACAGCAGTGGTAGCAAGCCAGAGCAATGCCAGCATGCTGTGCCAAACAAAGAGCTGTAAAGCAGAAGTGTTTGTTGGAGTATTCTTCCTCCCCACTGATGCCAATGCTGCCCTGGCATGGGGAATCACTTCTACACCTGCTATATGTGCATGGCTGCTGGTGTGAGCAGACACCAGTGAGTCAGGAGGGAACTGGGAGTGATGGCAGAATAAGAATATTAATGCCTTTACAAGTAAAAATGTGGGCATGGACTTTATCCTGGGTATTTTATCTGTGCCAATCAAGCAGCAAAAAAGTCCTTTATAAAAGCCAAGCTGAAACTGTGCAGACAATGTAGATAACAACCCTCATGCTTGCTGTGGATCAAACAGAATAAATGTACAATAGCTTGGGAGGTGCTGGTTTGTCTCTGAATTTCTGAAGTTTGGAGAGATTTGCTCATTTTGGGCATGAGCCCAAAGCCATCCACAGGCAAGGGAAGTCTTGGCAGGGGCAGAGAGCTGACCTTTTATTTCAGGGCTGCTCTGCAGTGATCAGAATAAACCTACTGCCGCTCAGCCCACATCGCCTTCGCATCAATTTTGCTCTCACTGACAGTAATGGGTATTATGGCTGCAGTTTAACTTCCTCATGTGCCAAGGTATCCCACAGGTGTACGTGCATGAATTAGTTCTTAAAGCTGCACACATTTCTCCTCTTTATAAAAGAAGACCAGGTACTCTATAACTGCTAAGAACAGGCTGTCTGAAAGGTGTTTTATTAACTCAAGTTGGGGAAGAAAATGAAACTGAAAAGAATACGACTGCATATTAAACTACATGAAGTGGTCATGACAACTGGGGATCTCAGTATCATAAAATTTTAACAGCTGGATGCAATCAGTGGGGATTTTCCATTTTTCTTTTTTGTTAAGCTTAAGAAAGAAAAAGAAGAAGAAGAAAAAAAAAAGGGTTCATTTTACTCAGGCAGGCTTTTTATCCAGTTCGGCTTTCTTTGCTTAATATCAGAAGTTGTCTTTACTTCTCTATAAATCTCAGCACTGCCTGTGCTTAGTTGACATCGTCCTTTTCCCAGGGCAGGGATTCTGCAACTGGAGGTGTTCAATATCCCCAACAGCAGCACAAAAAGGAATGGAAACCAGAGAAATGTTACAGGGAGACTTCCCCCGTGTGTATGCAATTTTCAGAACTTACCATATAATTAATCAAAATCAAATTTTGCCTCACAATTTCTCAAGACTCAACTGCACCTGAAATCCCACAACAGTTCTTTAGCAAAGGACTAAGTTCCATGGTAAGTCAGCAGAAACACTTTAATGTTTGTCTGAGCATCTTCCATTTCATCGCATGTAATCTCAGCCCAGGCTTTCACTTATGTACATTTCTTTCTTTAGCACTGCTTGCTTTCTGGTAATGTCAACACTTGCCTTGAGGTAGCTGAAGAAACATTTCACAGACTGAGCTTTATCAGACCTATACGAAAAGAGGGCATTACCAAAAATAATGTCATGGACTTCCTACCCCAGCAAAAAGCATATGTTTAAAAAACAAGTTCAGAATTGTATATAATTTACTGGAATCATATTCCTTGACAGCTCCAGTGAGGACTGGCTTATTTGTCCAGGGAGTAATGGGATATTATTCAGCATAACTGAGTTTGATGGCTCTCTGTCTGACTTGTACGGTTTTACTCAGGCAGCCTTATAAACAAGCATGTTTCCTCAGTTCATTGTTATTTCTGTGCCTGTTAAAATGCAAACTGACTGCAAACTCTTCAATGCTTACATGTGCATTTTTGTTTACTAAAATAACTTCATTTTTTATTTACTGATGGCTCATGAAGCCTACAACAGCATCCACACATCTGAAGAAAATCTGCTTCTCTTGTTGTATTTTCAGCCTCCCCAATTCCCAGTTGTCCCCAGAGTCACAGGTTTTCCAGAGCAGAGGCTGCATTCTGGATAAATTCCTAAGCCCTTGTTTTGAGGATGGCCTTTCCTCTCCTGAGCAACATAGCACTGCACGTTCATACCGAGGGTCAGAGCAAGGCAGGATGGAGCAGTGAGGCCGCAAAAAGAGCAGATGTCACCTGGAGGGTTTCACCTTCAGTCTCCCAATTCCTTCAATGGGTTGCCCTAAATCGTGTTTTCCATATTGTCCCACAAAATAATTCGGAAACACCTGTAGAAGGGCCAAAATAAACACTAGCAGATGGTGTGTGGAAAATGTCACGGGCTGCCCTTTGATGAGGTGCATGGGAAAGGAGTCGAGCATATCCCCTGGCAGTGCCCGTATCAGCGAGCTGTGGAGAAAACTGGCGGGCAATGAAATGCTGGCTGGGCGGCCCCTTTCCCGCAGTTACTGGGACAGCGTCCCCACTTCGGTCCCCGCTCCCGTCCCGCTCCCGTCCCACTCCCGTCCCCGCTCCGGTCTCGCTCCCGTCCCCGCTCCGGAGCAGCCGCTCTCCTTCCCCTCTCCCGGCGCTCCCTCTCCCGGGGTTCCCTCCCCACTCCCGGGGCTCCCTCTCCCCTCTCCCGGGGTTCTCTCCCCGCTCCCGGGGCTCCTTCCCCCCTCCCGGAGCTCCCCCTCTAGCGGGGCGGCCGGGCCGTGCCCGGGGCGACAGCGCCACCTGGCGGCAGGAGCGCGCCGCGCCGCCGGCCCCGGGGAGCCCCTCTCCCCACCCACCTGGTGGGATCTCCCAGTTGTGACTCCAGTTGCGACACACAGGCGCACGCACCGCTCTGAGTGTCCCTGAGCGCCGCTGTGACAGCCACACGGGCCTTTTCGAGGACGGTTCCCTTAATTTTGTTTCCATTCCCTAGGGCGGGGCTGCCCATGGGGTTGTCCTGCTGGAGTGTTTCCACTTCCCAAAAATTTCTGACCTCCTTTTTGTATTCATTTGTTCCACATGCTCATTCCGGTCCCCAAAGCAGAAGCCTGCAGACTGATTTTCTCATATGATGCTTGCCTTGCATGCTGTGAGGATCCAGCAGGAATGACTGCAAAGACATGAAGCAGCTACAGAGAGCATCCGAGGTGAAGAAACAAGAAGGTACAAGCTGAAACAGTGGGCATCCAACCTAAATCACACAGCACGGTGGGATGATGAAATAAGGGTTTTTCTCATAATAATGAAGAGAAGAAATGCAGCGATATGAAAAATTGAAAGTTATTTTCCTACACTTAGAATAAGTCTAGAAAGAGTAAAAAGTTTGTAGAGAAGCAGCTCAGTATGTCCTGGTCCGTGGGTGTTGGCAACCTGATGGGTGCAGCAGCTACCCAAGGGACTCCTGTGGCCTTTGTTGCATGTGGTCCTGCAGAGAATACAATTTTCCCAATGACTCATGCTTTTTTCCATGTCCTCACAGGACAGCTTTATAAACCCTGTGTGAGCTCTGCCTGAGACTACAGGCTCACAAACGTACCGTGCAAAATGATAAAGCCAGCATGAGCTTCAGGAGCAGTTCTGTAACTCATACAGACCTGAAACTCATGGGCACATATTGTCATGAGGTTGTGCTGGAGCCAAACCCTGCCCCATGTGTCACCAGTGTCAGAAACACCCCTTGGTATTTCCAGATTACTCTTTGCTGCAGGTGTAAAGCGCTAGACCACAATCGTGGTAGAAGGAGTCATGTTATGTTCAGTTTTGTCACCTCTGCTAGATAGCAATGACTTCCATCAAACCACCAAGAGGCTGGCAACTCAAACAGGCACTGTAATGTCTAACAGATCCCGTCTGTCTGCAGAAACCATATACAGGCTTAGCATCCAAATGGTCTCTGAGATTATACATACGGTTCTGCAGTTCTGCATGCACAGCCAGGTCTCAGGTGCAGAAATTAGGTTTCTTTGTGGCACCCAAGCCCTGCAGGTCCTTGTTTTTTGCTCCTTGGAAAGTATTCTTCTTGATGTAGAATGAACTTGTAATGATTTTTGTTTTCTAACATTCACATGCATTCTGTTCTTTCAACTTACTGATGAATGTAGCAGCCTGCTTTTCATTTTTACAATGTGTTTTGCCCATGATCTTAATTTTCTAGTCAGATGTTGAGAGCTGCAGAGGCACTTGGAAAGTTCTTGGCTCACATATGCTGCCCCAGACCACACCTTCTCCTTGAGGAATTCCCAGGCTTTCAACTCAAGGCTGTGATCTCTGTAAACCCTTGTCTGTGATGTCTGAATATTTGTAATACTTCTCATTGTTCAGGATTTAGCTCCATCCAAGTGCATGGGGTGACTTGCCATTCACCAGCAGATACGTTCCAGACTTCCTCCAGCAAATTTTTCTCACCTCTCCAAGCTCTCCTGTGTACACCAGCAGGCTGTCAAGGAGGGCTAGGAGAAGAAAATCACGGTCCCCTCAGAAGTCAGCAGAAAACTTTTCACCTGCTTCTGTGGAGTCCATGCTGTGCCTTCCCTGCTGACCCTGCCAGTGCTTGGGCTGTGTCCCAGCTCAGCCCTCAATTAGGAGTTTTGGCAGTCCCTGTTGGGGATGCAGCCCCATGAGGTGGATGCTGCTGTGGCCAGGCAGTGGGTGTGAACCTCGCTCAGTGCTGGTGTCCTGCTGGATCAGCCACTGGCCATCCCCGCTGGATCCACACAACTGCATGGCTGCAGATCCAGAAGGGATGTGTGTGTGGAAGCAGAAAGACCAAGCTTAAACACACTCTCTCTGGGCATGAGAAAGATAGTCTTCAAATTGTATCTGGACTTCTTGGTGCTTTGTAAGCTTGGCGCAAGAAAAGGGTGAGTCTGGGATTTCCAGTGAAAGAAAAAAGTCCACGGTAATAAATAAGATGTAAGATTAATGGAGCTGTAAGAACAATAATTGCAGGACTACATGCTGGTAAATTTTTATCACACAACAATACATATGGCACCAGCAAAGAGAGTCTCTGATTTCTTTGCTTAAGTATATGAACTACCACACATTTATAAAAGCAACCATTCCTGTTCTCTTATGCTGTTTGGAATACGTTTGAAAAGCACATTCAAGTGTGGGGAAGTGTCCAAAAAAGTTGCATCTGTCTGGTTTATGACTGACAGGAAAGGCCAAGCAATTATCTGAACTCCTGATGGGACAATTTTGTTCAGATGTATTTTGGGGTCAGGAGGCAAGGATTTCATCAGAGAGAGGTCTTCAGCTTATGAAACATACAATGTGTCCAAAACAAGGTCTGAAGTTGATTAGACATAAGTATTCAAAAGGAAATGATTTACATGACAGCCCTGGATGTATCGTCCTCTCTGTAAGATCTGACCCAGCAAGGCTGAGATAACTCACTTATGAAATAGGGCTTGTGGACCCAGTTAGGCAATTTTTTTTTTTCCATTGTAATGCTTTGCAGAGAATTAGTATATAAATCTTCAGGAAACAGGTGGAAATGTAGGAACAGTTCCTCACTGGTGTGAGCATAACTCCACCAGCTGGTGGAGTGCTAGAAAACCAGGGCTGTGGTTTCTAGATGGACTGACAGGTTTTGTTGTGTTTTGATGCTGGTTGGCAGGTGCTTTGAAAGAGGCAACACAGGTTGCCCAGGCAGTTACAAGGCTGTGCATGTGTGTGGTATGTGCTGCATCTTTCCCTCCAATGCAGCAGATTCCACACACGTGCACAGCTATGTCATGGTCACTGGGTTCAGGGGGTCTGTTCAGGAGAAAAAAAATGGTTCCCTTGTCACACAGGGCTTTGCCACCATGAGCATTTTGAGGATACCTGGTGTTGGCACTAAGGGACAGCAAGAACAGGAGGGTTTTGTCTGGTGCAGCATTTTCCTCCTATTTTCCCCCACAAACCATAGCAGCTGAGTGCCTTCATAGGAAAAGATCACACAGAAAGTATTAGAAATAAAATTGCCCTTCATGTCCCCTCTTCCTTTTTCCTGTTATTTTTCTGGTGGTGGGGGGAGGGCATTACTGCAGCAGACAAAGCAGTCTATTTGCAAGTGTCTAATCCTTAGTGTGTTTAAACATTTTTGTTTATTTCTATGCATTCTGCATTTTTGTCTTCCAATTCTGGCATGCACATAGAGTTTACTGTGAAAGACTGAGAATGAATATTTTCAAATTCCAACAGGTTCACTTTTTAAAGCTTTTTTCTTACAGATGAGACCTCTTTCTCACACCTTCCTATAGGACTTTGCAAAGGTCTCTCATGCTTCTAACAAGACAGGTTTGATGTCTCTGGAAGATTTATTATGCGTCACAACTTAATCAGGGAACCAGGAAAGATTCATTTTTCATGTAACTTGTACAGCATCATTACCTGAGAGCTTCAGCACTAGTAAATCTTGGTGGCATACCGTGAAGGGTGATCCCAAATTTTCAGACTCCCCAAATGCAAACTGAAGGGATACACTGCTTTATGTCTCCTTCCAAGCTGAAAAGAAATATGTTTGAGAAATAAGCCCTTTAGATGGTAATTTAATGTGGGGCAGATGTGCCCGACAGCTATGACATCATCCTAAAGCAGGTCTTTTCTCCCTCTCCATCCCCCCACCCCAGCTTTACAGGAAAGATATGGAACATAAAGGGATTTATCAGGTGTCTTATCATGAATGTGCTTTATATCCTGAAGTACATCTGTGAGCTGGTTCTCATAGGTAAAACCAGCTGTTAGCTTTGAATAAGGACAAATAAACAGAAAAGACTGTGCACAGGAAAGCATTTCCAGTAATCATGTATGTTGTGGGAAAGAAGAATAAAACCAAATATACATCTGTTTGGTCTCTAAGCATGTGATTTCTTTCACTGTCAGGACTCTACGTGAATTTGCTTTCATCTTTAAGTGAATTCAGCTCTGCATTCAGCAGCAAGCAGTGGTGTTCACTGGGCACCTGGAAAGGCCATCTTGGGCTGAGGGATGAGGCTCTGTCTGTTTGATCACCAGCACCTCTGCCAAGGCGGCCAGTGCAGGCGGACAGGAATGCTGCCTGTCGTTGTGCTTTTGGCTCTCTGAACTCCCCTCCTCAAAACCTCCAGCCACCACCAAATTAATTTAACATTGATTAACAATTTCCATTATGCCTGAGGGACACATGGATGTCAGAAGTTAGGTGCCAGTGAGCTGGGAAGTACCCAATTAATCTAAGTACCTCTTTGGTGAATGCAACCCTGGACACTAAATCACAGCCTAGAATCAGGTGGATTTTTGAGTCTGAAGTCCCAATTTAGTTGTGTTTTAGGTTACCTAGATCTTGCCCCTATATCATACCAGAAGAATTACACTGGAAGGAAGAAACATGGAGCTTCAAGCTGTGGCAGGCCTAAGGGAATCTTGTAGCATGCTTTTGTAGATGTATCATGGAAAGATTTTGTCTCCATTTTCCATAGGTGTATTGGGAAGCATAGAAATCCCTTTGCATTTTTTCAGATTTTTTTTATATTATGGTTTTGGGCTTTTTTATGTGGAGATCTTTAGGTTTTCAGAGAGCAGTAATGTCCAGCCTTCTGACAAAAATGCGGAGACCTCTTGGTATAGCACAGCTTGTAAAGGGGAACATATAAGATACCTCATCACATCAGCCAGTGCTTGTGCCTCACAATGTTGAATGTGCACCCACTAAGTGGCAGAAACCCCCTGTGCTATCACCACACAAACCCTGAGTGTTTTCTTGGGTGAGAGGAAAAAGTGTCTGCCATGAGGAGAAAGGCTTCTGGGACAAGGATTATTGCTCATCACTGCATGGTGCTTGCTGGGAGAAGAAGGTGTTCCATGCTGGTGCTAATAAACCAGGGGAAGATTTTCATGTCCATAAAAGCATAAATATCTGTCTAAATGAAAAAAGAGGAAGGAAAAATGCTAAGTGAAAAAAAAAACTAACTTCAGTACTCACTCTTTTTGCTGTTTAAATATCTGCAGCCAGAAATGCTCTCAGAGTGTGCCAGGAATACAAGAAGGTTGAAGAAGGGCAAGCACTAGCAGGCTCAGCCTTTTCACACTTGTTGCTGCTGAATCATACAAAACTCCACATAACTCCACATAGCCCTGTTTGGGGCTGTGTGAGCCATTGCCAAGAGAGTGACATCTTTGGGCCGGCATAGCTTTCCAACGTGGAGAACTGCATTGACCATTCTGAGGGAACCAGGGGGGGNGGATAAAATTAATTTTTACTCCAACCATTTATGTCTTGGCTTTGTGAAAACTGTTCCAAGTCATTGCTTTTCTTCAGGAGGGTCAGGAGGCCAAGTCCAATGGTAAATACAAAACTCTGAGATCATTATTCCCTTCTTGGACTTTAACTGACGAAAAGCTCCATTCTGTTTGGCTGGGCTGTAGTCCAAAGCCCAGTGACCACCCTGCTGCAGCAAAATGCTGAGTTAGGGTATTCTTGAAAACCTAAAACATCACTTACGCTTTTCCTAATGGGAAACAGATAAAAGTCCACTGTATCTCTGTCTTTAATCGTCCATAGCCTTGCGGCCCTCTTCCTCTAGGCTTGATAGACCCCTATGGCACTTGAAGGGTGTAGCAGTTGGGGCTCTTGGTGCCAGCAGAGGGTTTAGTGCCAGGATTTCACTCCTTGAAGGCTGGGGAAGACTGGCTGCTGGCCAGGCAGCATGTGGGCAAGGCTGCCTTAAGCCCGATTGGGGCTGAGCTTGTGCTTCTGGCTGAGCAGTGACTAGGACTCCCGTCTTGGAGCTTTTTAAAGGTGTCCACCAAGGTCTGAGTTGAGAGTATCTTCTTCGCTGGTTTTAGCAACATCCACAGGATCTTGGTTAAAGTAACATTTGCCTTGTTTAAATCTGGGGCATGAGTTCAGTGCATTTTCTGAACAGTCTTCAACACTGATTTTCAGTTGTCCTGTATGTTCAAGCTGGAATATTTTAATGTTAAACTCCACCTTACTTTTAAGTGAGAATGAGTATTTCAGGACATAAAGAAACCCAAACTCTTTAAACCTTTCCACTTCCACTGCAGTAGGTGAAACTTACTTTCCACAAGAATCCCCAAGCAAATTATGGCAAACTTCCCCAGCTTCTCTGCAGCTGCACTGGCAGGGGGCCAGCAGGCTAAAGGCAGTATCAAATTGAATGTAAAGGTGTAATATACATAGCCCAGAGCTACCAGTAGAAAAGGCTCTGCCCTGAATCCTGTGGCTGCAGAAGCCACCATGGCACCCAATATACACCCAGCCCCAGGCAACCAAAATGTGTACTAAAAACTCTGTCTCTTCCCTGAAAATAAAGTTCTGTCACTCCTGGAGCATCTTCTTCAAGCTTGAGCCTGAAAAGCACAGACAACGTCCTCCTGTGCTATCCCAAGAGGGTTATTTCTTTCCCCTCTGATGGATCCTTCACTGAAGAAGGGTTCCCCATGCATGTAAGGGCTGCGTGGAAATGCTAATCCTTTCTTGAATCAAGAAGAATATTTCTTACCTTGAAATGGCAACAATCTCTTGGCCTTTCCAGGGCTGTGGGTGCTGCTGCTCTCACTTTTGGCTACCAGAGATGTTCGGTTTTGGTTTGGACCACCCATGTGCAGATGCAGGCTGAGGGAAGGAGCCTTGGTACAGGCTGCTCCCTGCAGAGCATGCTGCCTTGTTCACCTCCTTCCCTTCTTAGCTGTTTCCTTGGGTGCTTGGTGCATTACAGACTCATGATCACTGCAGACCCCAGCACTGATCAGCAGAAAAAGACAATGTATTTAATAATCTAGTTTTTTACAATTTTAAAATAGCAATTGCCCAACTGAGAGGGGCATTTGAATGTGTCCCCCGTGGCTTTGTCATACAGACAGTTAAGGCCAGATGAAATAAGTCATCAGTGGGTACACAAGTGGTTGGAAAACATGCTGAACGTATCATGGTTTGTCACCAAACTGAAAATTCATTTTTAATAGGGTCACTTGGGGTCTGTTCAGAGCCTGTTTCAGTTTGATATTTTCATTAGTAACTCGGATAATGGAATAAAGTACGCTTATAAAATCAGCCCATCACACTAAGCCAGGAGGATTGTGAGCATATTGGGGCCCAGGATTAAAATTTAAAATAGCTATGAAGAGGTTTTCCAGAATCAACAAATGGAATCAAAGAGAGATCTATGCAAAGTGCTAGGACGTCAAAAGGACTCATATTGAAAGAAGGAGTGACCAACCACGCAGGAGAAGAGACCTGGAGGTAAACACACAGTGACACCCAAAAGGGTACACGTGAGGATGTGAAAGCTAAGGGCTGGGTGGTGTCTTCATGGCACCGGGAACTTCTCTCCTCAAGTGTTGCATCCAGCAGCTGGACATCACCTTTTAGGAAACACATAAAAGAAATAACAAAGCCCTGAGAGACCATCAAGGGTATTACAAGGTTTGTAAAAACTGACCTGTGAGGAGAGATTGAAAGATCTTGGAATTGTTTAGTCTAGTGAAGAGAAGATAGATAGATCCAAAGGGAGCAGGATAACAGCCTTCAAACTTTTTCTGTAAAGAGCATGAAAATCTGTTATCTTTGTATCCACTGAGAGTGGACATAAGGAGTAATAGATTTAACAGGATGCAAGGGAGATTTAGATTAGATAGTAGGACAAACTACCCAGCTATAATCAAGTACAAACTCAGGAGCAGGCTGCCTTTGTGGACTGGGGGAGTGCAGTCACTAGAGGTTTTTAAGAACAGATTAGATGAATGGCTGTTGCAGACAGTCTATTACAGTTCTTCTCAGGTCAGCACCCGAAAATAAGCCACAGGGCCCTAACTTGCTGGTACTGCTTTCTTTCCCTACAGTAATTTGCTGTAGTTCTGCCGGAGCTGAAGGAGCTGTGCCAATAGCTCATGTTCTGCTGCTCGGGAAGCAGAACAACTCTGTCAGAAGGAAAACCCAACATCTACAATGGGACATGTAAGTGCCATGGCTGGTACTTACACAGACATTGGCCACAGCTGCATGCCTTTGCTTACAGAGCAAGTCATTGCAGAGCTCCACTTCAATTCAAGCAGCCCTTGGGCTTCCTCAGTCAGCTGGACCTCCCCTTAGCACATCTCCTAAGGCACCCAAAGGCAGCAATGAAGTGCTTCTCTCAAGTCTCACTCCTGATGTTTTAGCAGATTTGGTCCTTGGAGGCAGCTCTCACAGGTACCATTCTAACACCACAGGACTGAGTTATAAATGGAGTCAACCTCCATGACAGTTCCTAAGTAAAGGGCAAAAAGTAAAACATCCAAGCTGCAAGTGGCAAAGGCAACCATACTGCTTTGTACATTAAAACAACTGTACACCAATAACTCATTGTCTTCTGACTTCCCATCATTTTTTTTTCAGTATGATCCAGCTTGTGATAAAATACGCTTTTAAAATTAGACAATTAAACAACATGTGCAATCTGCTCATTATTATAGTTTCTACTCCAAGCTGCGGATCAGTGCCTCTTCACTGTGGCAGTCTGAGACTATTCAAGCATATAGGTTTGTGTTTTAGGAAACAGTAAAAATTGTCTACTCAATGATAAATAATTGCTTCTTCTTTAGAAGCACTTGTTATCACCTCCTCATACTGAATATTTTTAGTACTAGTGAAGTATCTTCTTTTCAGCTCCCTTGAGACATCTGTTCTCCATATGGTGGACCTGCCTCTGCTTACACAGCCGGTTTCTGGGAAGGAGTCTCCTGGTATGACAAATTGGAATTATTTCCAGGTCTTCAAACACTTCACTAGTTCCTGACTCGTGTAATTGAGCCTAACAAGTTCTGCAATATTGTACATGTTTTAATCCCTCTTGCCTACCTAATTTTTGTCATATTACTTCCACTGACAGCAAGTTGCCCTTAAAACATCAACATCAGGTTGTCGGCAGCAAAGAGCCACTTAGGAGCCAGTGCTGGTGCTGAGCCTGGCTAGGGCACATCACCCCACCATGCTGGGCTGCTCCTCTGCTCCTTGAAGTAAACCTGCTGGAAGCAGCGTGGTTACCCTATCCTGGCCATGACCATGGGGCTGCCAGCACAGGAGCACAGCCTCTTTGAGCATCTGCTCCAGCTCCTTAGCAATGTGACTCATGCAAGGAAAATGGGGCCACTCCAATCTCTATGGGCCACACTATTTGCTTCCTGTGGTTTCTGAACTGTATTCTGTGAATCAAAGACTCCTACAATCACACAGAAAGGAGATAGCAATGTTTTTCCCTTTGGTTTGACAGCAAATGCCAGAGGATGGATCAAGAGCTAAAAAATAATCACTCATGTTTGTGTGTTATGCATATATCTATAGTTACCCTCTTATTCCCCACTGTAGCCGTGAAGTATGGGTACCCTCCGACCTTGCACTATAAAACACATGCACTATTCAAATGTATTTCCTCATGCCTTCTTACAGAAACTGCCAGTTTGAATATTTCTAAAAGTTGTTACAGTACAAAGAGACACAAAGCTCTGTTCAGTGATTCATTCCACACAACAACATGATATTGCAAGTAACAGCCTTTTAATACTTTAAATAAGATATATGGAACAAAGATTTTGTTTCTTATAAATTAATATGTGGACTTGCTGTTTTGAGATAGCTCAGAAATCTGTATTTTATAGGGTTGCAAATAAACTTTGCTTATGAACAGCAGATAGGGCACATTCAGCAAGCATGTTATTGCTTAGCTTCCACGTAAGAGAATTTCTGCAGCTAAACAATATTAAATGTTTCAGTAAATCACTGCATTATTGAACCTAAAGGGCAAAGATGTGTCAAATTGGGTATGCTGCTTTGTCTCAACTTTTTCTACATCCAAGGTTACAGCAGGACAGTTCAGTGGCATATTCCCAAACACTGAGCCACTGCCAACATTTTCTTAATGGGATTAAATTGTGCCTTTTTACTGTACAAAGACACATTTTAAGTACACTTGGCCATTTATTTGATGTATGATTCTCTTTGGCTGAATTATTAGACTGGAATTGTGACAAGTGAAGTCTTTATTCCATTATTTGCTGTAGTTCTCCTAAAATTTATGCAATTAGCAAAAGAGATATTAATAGAATGGAGAACGAAGATAAATCATTTAGAAGTTTTTCCCTTCTGTTAGTATCTCTATCGATTGAATAAATACTGGGAGAAGTACAGCATGTTGAGGTACATACAAGTAAAAAAAATTGAATTGATAAACAGCTGTCCAGAGGGACTGCCTGGAGACTCTGCCTTGCAGAATCAAAAGGAAGGGAATATATATGGCAGCAATACTACCCACAGCTAAAACAAGGCACACGCTGGTCAGGGAGAGGACTCGGAGGCTGGGATGGAGATGGGAAGGTCTGTCAAATTGGGCCTCTGGTACCTTTCTGCTGCAGGCAATAGAACAGCAGGGATCACCCCTACAAACAAAGAAATCCTTGCACTGTGATATACATGGCAGACACAGTCACAGCATATTAAACATGTTGAAAATATTTCTGGTTGCTGCAAACTCTAAATTAAGACATAACTAAAAGGCAGGTTTCTCTCCCTTTAAGCTTGCCAAGCAAACCCCTACAGTGGCCCAGGCTTACCAGGCCCTTTCCTCCCAGCTCAGCAGCAGCGCAGCCTCCGAACCAGCGCAGCCTGGCTTCCCCTGCCCTGGACCCTCACAGTGTGGACTTCCACCAGCTTCAGCAAATCATGCGAGTGCTGCCTGTTGCAGAGATGGGGAGGAAATCAGAATGTAGTAATTAGATGTGTTATACGTAGGTGTTATCTCCAGGCAGGTGACACCCATGCAGGACCCCAGTCAGCAGCACTGGAGACCCCTGCATTCCCACAAGTGGGTGGCTCACCAGACAGCAGCTGTGTGCTACAGTCTTACAACAGCCACAGTCGGTATCCACTTGGACACAAACTCTTACTGCGGAGTTGTTAACATCATAAAATATGTTCTACAATAATTTCTGAGAACTCCACACTCACTGTGAACATGTCACAACTGAGACTCTACTCCTGCAATTGTCCTTTGTTTGCTAAAACATTGATTTATTAAAGACTTGATCCTGATCTTATTTCACAGCTATATAATTCTACTGCTATGACGTTATCCCAAAAGACTTCAAAACACAATGCATAAATATGGAAAAATTGGGAGGATTGCCAAATGGTATGTGGGCAAAACATCCCTGGATTTGATCTTGATGCTGAAGACCATAAGCCTGATTCTCCTTTCTTGAAGACTGGTAGAAACCAGGGCATGTGTATGTTGCAATTGCAAGGGTAAATATGAGAGGCTAATTAAGATAATAACTTCTACCACAGAACAATGTTGTCTTTCATTTGTTTATATTCTAAAAGCCTTTCCATTTCTGTGTATAATCACCAAGGGTGAGCATTGGTGACTAACTGTACTTTATAATGAAACACACTTGTCCAGCTCCTTCCTACAGAGGAATAAGTCTACACTGCCAGGGTCTACACTGCTAACAAGGACTGCACCACTTCCAGTGCAAAAGCCACCATTGGTAGAATTGAAACAAATTTATGGCAAAAATTAAAACATTTATATTTTAACATCTCCAGACTTTATTAGGTGTTCTTTATACAGTCATCTGGTATGTTTAAAGAGTGAGCAATCATATAAAAGGAAATATGGTCATAACTGATTGAAGTAATAAAACCCTGAAACTAAATAACATCTCATAACTCATTACACAGCATATATTAGATTTCATTACATCAGTATATGACTTAGTAGTAAATTCTCCTGTTGGTCGTAAACCTCTAAAGTGTTGTCATCCTGAAAAATGAAATTAAAAAAGGGAAGAAGACAATGCCAGGACATTCTGGTGGTGCTTGTACTCTTACAGCACAGCACCACCTTGTGTCAGGGTGAGCTGGCCTTGATGGGTGATGCTGGAGATGGGTGATACGTTTTTCCCCACAGTTGTCATTGTGTCCAGGACAAAGCCACCCCTCCACCTGGGGCACTGGCATTGCCAGGGGGTCGTTTTTGTGTAGCTGACCTGCTGCTGAGCTAGTCACCCTTGTGTGCTGATGAAGCCACCTGCACCTCTGGCACTGGGTAGCTGTTGCAAGGGTGGTGGCAGAGCACACCCTCCCTGCACACACCCCTGTCTGCACTGGGGTCCAGCAGCCCCACAGAACAGGCCGTGGTGAAGCAGCAACGTGCCAGTTACAGACACCAGAGCCGCGGGCTGGGTGCCCGTGCACCTTCTGCCATGGCGCTGGGCAGCGTTAGCTGCTGGCCTTGTTTGCTGCTCACCACCCCAGGCAGGACACATGGGGGTGCTTGCTGCCACCAAACCTCCTCACCCTTCCCATTTTTTCACCTACCCTTGTTCACAGCCCAATGTACTGCTGCAAGCTCGCAAACGTGGCTCTGACACATGCCCTGGGCTGCAGGGAGCTGGATAGACACACCAGCTACTCACCACTTGGAAAGATGGCATGGTTGGAGCCCACTGGGGCTGTGATCTAGGGCTCTCAGAAGGGACCTCAGAGGGGCAGTTCACCAATTCATGTTACCCCATTTTCAAAATAAATCCCCTCTCTTTCTTTCCCAGCTGATCCCCAGAGGCTATTCAGGATGCTGGTGTCTTCCCACATCCTTCAAAGGGCTGAGCAGAAGGTCACTGATGTCCTGAGCATGCTTCATGAGCCTGGTGACCTGCTGGTGTGTTTAAGGGAGGTAGCAGTCACGCACAATGAGGGCAGGGGCCAGGGCTTAGTCCTGACATAACTCACCATGCCCAGAGCTTCTTTGTGCTACAAACAACAAATGCTTCAGAGAAACTGCACAAAAATGAACCTTTGAGCTGGGGACAGGCTCTGGTAAGGGTTTGAGCCACCCAGCTACAGCATCAGGGACCTGCTCCCCAGCTTCTTGCAGCTCCCAGAGTCTTGAACTCTTGTGCTGTTGCACAGCACCAGCACCTCATCTGGGGCTCCGTCCTCCAGCTGCACAGGCCAAGTCTGAGCAGGGAACCAGCCCTGTGGCTGGAAAAGTTGTTTTCCCCCAGGGCCAGCAAGGTGGCAGTTTTTATACAGGTTCCCTCTTTCTATTTGAGTGTAATCTGCTGCCTCAGGATCAGACAGGCTTCTGCTAGTGAGGTGGGCAGCGGGTTCCTCATTCCAGGCTAGGAGATTCTGCTAAAATGATTGTTGAGCAGATTTCCTAGGATGAGTCCACAGCAACCCCCTTGCTGCAGGGCTCATCTCTATGCAGCATGCCATAGCTCAGGCCTAAGATAGGCTCTGAGACATGTTCATGGTACCAGTCTGGCAAAGCCAGGCATGAGCAGAGACTGCAGTGGCTCTGGGTGTCAGCTGTGAACAGTGGATCTTAGTCTCTACAATTACCCAAAAGGCTTTTATATTTTTTCCTCTGAGAACCAATCTCCCCTCCTCCATCTGACAGTTTATAATTAGCCAGAGCAACTGATCAGCAACTACACCATTTGCAACATCTGGGAGATCTTAAGGCCGATCGCAGTCCAAGCTGCACTGATGTAATTGTTTTGCTGGGTGAAGGATGATAACTCTCCCCGCTTATGATTATACTCCTCCAAAATTCTCCAATGGTTTTTTGAGGCTCGCTTATGTCAACATGTGCTTTATTGTGTCTTATGTGTTTTTAAAGTGCTGGGTGGAAGCAGCTGGAGGAGAAGTCCCCTTTCAAAGCATACCTCCTTATGTTCTTTTTGAAGTAGCTTGTTGAATAAGGCTTTAATGGCTGTTTTGGACATGTCCAGACACACCACTGGGTTTGATACACTTTTGAAAAGCTAAGGATGGAAATTAATGAAAAAGATCCCCCAGAGGTCCAGAGGTGGCAATGACTACACCCCTCTTTTCCATGAGAAAGAGTAAGAGTCTGTGACCAGGTAAGAACAAAACAGTGTGAAGGCAGGCACCCTGCTAGCCAAGCTCTGTACCAAGAATCAGCTCTGGGGAATGGCTACAGACCTAAAAGTCACCCAGCAGAAGATGCTGCTTCCAGCAGTAGTCCTGAAGATCTGGGCAACAGAAGGGGTCATAACAATGCACTCTGAGGTAAACATGAACTACTTTGTGCAAACATTAAACCACAGCTCTAATTGTCTAATCTGTCATAATTGCATCACCAGTTGTATACCGGGAATAGCAGCCTCTCTGAAAGACAGTTGTAGTTCTGAAAGGAAATATGCTCTGTTACCTTTGTTAATTTTCCCGAGAACTTTTTTTGGTTGCTTTTTAAAATATATATAAATAAAGCATGTCTAGTTGCCGTCAGTGCAGACCCATGTCCTGACTTTGCCCTGTCCTAGAAGCCTACGCGCTCCTAGGCAGGGATGACTGCCTCCATAGAGGTCTGAAATGATGATCTCACCCTCCTCTGGTACCTTGGCTTTTGCAGTGTGCAGAGCAGAGCTCAGCCAAGCCTCACCTGGCAGCAGGATGCATCTTGCTTTTCATCAGAGCCATCTCTACACTGCCATGACACTCTGCTGAGCTCGAGCAGGCAGGTTGAGTGCCGAACATTGCTGGGGGCCTGCTTGCACATTGATGGAGTTTTGTTCCATCTTCTTCAGGATGAGAGACCGTGGCTGAGAAACGTAGAGAACTTGGAGAATTTTTAGTTAATTGAAGTAAACCAAACAGATCAAGCTACTTTTATGACTATTTCATAATAGTATCTTTTTAAACTAATACTCCACTGGGGAACGCAACTTGCAGACAGAAAAGCCTCTGAAGTGCCTTGAAGAGATCTGAGCTTTAGACTCTGAACTTCGCTGCTTATAAACAATCATTTCAATCTGCTAGGCCGCAATGGGAGTATGAGGCTTCATAAAAGGGCTTAGGTGTTGTAATACTGAGTGCAGCAGTGCTTAACTCCATGTCTCACTATCCAGCCTCTCCTTGAAATCCAGAATATTTAGACACAAAGAACCAGTTCCATGCAGGCCAGTGGGGAACCACTTTAGGAAGGGCTGAGGAAAGCATAGCCCAGCTGTGCTGAGTTACCTCCTTCTGATCAGGTTTCAAGCTCCAGATCCTTTGCCAGCACAGGAACCAAAGCAGCACACTCTCATAAAACAGCAACAGCAATTCCAGCACTTGCTTAGGCTTTGGAAGAGAAAGATCTAGTGCTCCTCTTTTGCTGCAGAGATATGAACACATGAAACTCAGACCTACCCTGTAGCTGTGGTGGCATCTTGTTGAAGATATTCTGGTTTTTGAGAAAGATGAGGTTGGGCCACAGGAGATGGACACTTCGGCCACATCCAGGCACCCTAGAGGTAGGGCAAGGACAGCTTGGATTCCACTCACAATAAGGTTCAATAGACAGTCTTCAAATATTCTTTAGGGAAAACTTAAGCCTCAGTGAGTGCCATGAACTTGGCATTCCCAAAATTAGGACACACAGGTGTCACCCTCAGCAGTGGCCTGAAAAGCACCCTTGCCTTTGCCAAACCACCACTCTCTCTACATATTCATACCTCAGTGGTCTCATTTCCCAAAATGCATTAAACCATATGTTTGCACATAAATGCATCAACTCCACCTCAGCCTCACCAGCCCCAAAGCAGGAAAAGGGGATTGAGGCCAATTTATTTTCCTTGTACTTCCTTCAGATCCCTGCACATGGTTTCCTAATCCTGGGTCTACCTCAACCCCTCACCCACTCTGCATTCCTCACTCAAGACCTTGGCGCATCTACTTGATCCAGTGCCAGGGCTCAGGTACTACAGGAGAGAGCAAGGCAGAAGCTGGTGGGCAGTAATTGCCCAAGCAGGCAAGTGCCTCTAGGCAGGTGGAGTCAGGCATTGCCCTTATTTTGAAGCAGTTCATAAACCAGGCAAAAACCAGCTTTAACCAACCACTTTGAGTCCTAGTATCTGCTGGTACAGTTTATCAGATCTTTCATAGCAGAACAGAGTCAGCCAAAAGAACTAATAGTTCCACTTGCACTACAGAAAATATGTAAATATTACCTAAAAATATGTAAGCATTCACAGAGAAGGGAACTGTGAATCCACACTTTTTGTGAAGGAGTTGAGCCAACAGGCTGCCAGCATAAGCTAGCATTAAATCACCAGTGAGCAGAAGGCATTGAGGGCTGCTTCTCTGGACATGTCTTAACACTCACCTTGCCAGGAAGGCAGAGGTACAGATGCTTTCTGGCACCTTGGGACATCACACTTGCCTGTCATCTCATCCCAGCAACACCAGCAGAGGTTCTGGGTGAGTCAGGAACTGCTTGACACTGAAGGAAGCTTACAGCTCCACATGGCCTGCAGAGAGTTTGAGGAAACAGTTTTGGGACCAGGCCCCATTCAAAGGTAGTTACATGCTAACACGAACTGTTTACAATGAAGTTCATGGCCTAGAGATTTTTCAAGATGTTTGCCCTCTGGGCTTTAGACCAGCTAAGTGAGGCTATGAGAAGTGAAGTCACTCTGGTGTCACCCTGGAGGGGTTACCTTTGCCTGTTCTGCTGCCCAGGGGCAGCCCTTGCCCTAGCCACAGTTTCAGTCCATGAAAACCGATCGCAAACACTGTGGGGAAATCCTGAAGGTCATCTTTGACCTTTGCTGTCTAGAGAGAAGATGCCTCAAGTCAGAATGTGTTTACAATATTAATGCTAAAACACTTCCATTATAATGACAAGCACGATGTTACATCAAAATTCTTACGGGATTTGTATCGGCTGTAGCTCTCCTTCAGATGGAAGTTGGATGTAAAACAAGCATATGTTTCTTGTTACAGTGCTGAAAAAAATCCATTGTTTCAGGGTTGACCAATTCAAAATTTAAAGAAATCAGTCTGACATAACAAACATGATCTTCATCAAAATGTATTCTTATATTTCACTATGCATTTAATAAAAGGATTTCAAGTGAAGTACAAGTTTGCTCAAAAGTGATAAAGAATAATTTAAGCTGAAGCTGTCATCAAACTGCAGGACTAGCAATGTCAGCTCAGAGTCTTCATTTTACACACATAATTTGGATGTAGTGAACTAAAACTACAAAAATACCTCAGTAATTTATGGAATCCCTATAAAATTTATATCCAAAAAACTACATTAACCAAGATGAAGGTTTCAGAATCAGGAACAAGGAAATTCAAGTTTTGCTGTTACATTGTGTATGATATGACCTTAAATTGCAGGTTCACATTTTCCCCAGTAGGCATGCTTCTCATTCAGGAATTCTTTTCAATTCCCTTCAGTGAGTGATTCAACCTTGCATTCTGAAGTACCAGGTACAGGCCACAAAAATATCATCTTCTATATAAGTATTTTTGCACTTACCACCAGAGGAATAAGGATTGTGAGAATCCCTGTGAAACTTGCTCCTGGTACCACCACCTGTAGTAACCACTGTGTACATCAATAAATACCAACACTTGCACCTAATATTTTCAGAACCGATGAACTGAACCTAGACATAGATGTAATTACTCTGCATTTCTGCAGATGTAGCCCCAAGCACCCAGATATTAAGCACTTGGCAAAATTCTTACGGAGCTTCTGTGAACCAAGTGTCTTGCTTACCATTACAGAAGAACCTTGTGTCAGCAGAAGAAAGAAATCCCAGTTCTCCAAAGCAGAATGCTCTTTCCTTCCTCATCAGACTCTTCTCTTTTTTTTTTTTCTCTTCTCTTCTTTTCTCTTTTCTTTTCTTTTTACCTCTAGCTATTTGATCCTCTTTACTGTTACCAAGCTTTTCCTTAAAATAAGGCAACTTTGCAGATAGCAAGCCAATGGCTGCACAGGCCAGGATCATTCACAGAGGGGCACCTGGCCTGCACAAGGAATGTGGCAGGATCCCACAGAGAGACGGACAGGTGGGATGGAATCATAACAATGAAACTGCAGATCTGAAATCCCACTTTTGCGAGTGCATTCCTGCCCATCACAGATATTTTTCAGCATAAATGCAAGCATTCAGAAATGGGAATCATGCTGACCTTCCAACTTGTCACCACCAGGATTCAAACCTTACATACAAGAAAACTCCCATTTCTTCTGGCTACAGATTAATGCTTGTCAACTCAGTGTGCACAGAGGGGAATACCAGAGGGTGAAATATGAAATGTCCTCCAAGCAACTAATTTTTTAGCCAGTAGTAGAATCATACAAATCTCACACCACATATCCTGAAGAGTTTGGTCTCTAACACAAAGCTGCTATAGCTCCTGGTTCCCAGGCAATAGATACCACTCTTACACCGGCCTCCTTCCTCCCTATCCCCCACCATTTTTAGATACTCCTAAACGTTTCAAATACACATCCATCTCTGCCAAAAAATGGCAAATAACATTTTCCTTAATAGCCTTCTAAGATACAACTAGACAACAGTCGGTAAATTTTTCAAAATACTTCAACAGAAGACTACTGCACCTTACAGAAAGGTAAAAATGATCAATCTAAGTCAGAAGCATCTGAAAACTCATTTAAATGAAGCCTCAGAGAACAGGCAAGCTCCTAACATGGCTTCCTTTTTCTTCTTCCCCTTGAGCTGCCATAAAGACCACTTGCAAAGACTTTATTAACTTCTGCTACTAATCTGACTCGTATTTGAGAGAAAGGGGGTCAGTGATTTCAGGTGCTTTAGGCCAATTGGAGCATGGCGGCTTTTCACTTCACTCAAAGGTCAGCCTATTTTTAAGTGCCTAATGCCAACAAAGCCCTCTAGTCTAAACCAAGTAATCTTTGAGAGACTTTTTTCTTAATTGAAAACTGTGGTCAAATAAGCAGACACAGTGTTTCTACAGAATTCTAGCTTTGTCGAAATTTGACTAGCTATGCTTTTCAAGTAGTACTTTCACTACATAATTAAGTCTTCTAATATAATTCTAACAGATAATGAAATAGTTCTAATTTCATTAGAAAACTGTATTCTAATAACTCCATAAAGGTAAGTGTGAAACTTCATGCCCTATTTTGTATATTTCAGGCGGTGCGTCTCATGGGGTTTGGTGGGGGAAGGGGCAAATGCTGTTCAAGCTACTTCTCTGTCCTGCCATGGGGAGAAAGAGAAGGCCAGCCGTGTCCCAAACACAGGAGCAGGCCCGCTTCCCACCCACCCGTGCCTGGGAGGGCACTGAATTCTCACCCACATGTGTCGGATAGCTCACGCAAAGTCCAGAGGCAAGGAGTGGAGGGCCCCCTCATACGGCTATTCCAGCAAGGCTTTATTTCTGTTGCTGAAGGGTAGCCAGGGATGAAAGAGGCCTAGGCCAACATGGCCTAGGCTTATAAAGGGCACAAACCGGGGGGCGGGGAGAAGGTGTGGGGTCAGTACAGCAGGATGCAGAGAGGGGTGGGGTCAGGGGTCTGCCCAGATAGGCAGGGTCAGGTTACAGCTGCCTTAGTCCAAGTCAGTGGAAGGTGAGAGGCTTTTCCCAGTGTATCTGGGTTTTCTCAGACTTTGGAGTCAGCCCACCACCGGGGGTCACCTTCACCCACCCCAACACCAATTGTCACTTTGAAGAAAATCATAAAGTTCCCAAAAATACATCAAATTATGTGTGATTGAATAATTAGATTTTAGGAGAAAAAAGAACCTTCAAATTCTTAATATAATCTCCAGACAGACTTTAAAGGAATATTAGCAGTGCAGCTATTTTTGCAGAATTTTGTTTTGCCACATCAGGCTGTCAAGTTTTGAGGTAAGTATTTCACTCAGGGATCACTGTATCCATCCTACAGATGTAAGGGACTTTAGCAAGCAGGTGAAGGTTAGTAACAGAGTGATGAGCAAACCTTAAAGATTCTAATCCAGTATTTTATTTATCTGGTCATACCAATTCAAAACTGCAGATGTGGTTTGCTCCGTTTCCTTTTGGTAAATTGAGTGTTGCATTTGGCAGACAAGCATGCACAACAGAAGAAAAAAAGCAAACCTCGAGGCCATCATACAAGATTGTGTACTTCATACAGAAGGTTATATGACAGGCTTAAATTTCATGTCCAATACCAGTATCTGTCTCAAATTAACACTACCATTCAACTATGGAAGATTAAACTCCAGGTCTTCAGCCAGTAAGGGCCAGTATTTTCTGGATACCAATCACTAAAAACTAGAGCATGCTTTAGATGATGAAAAAAAATACATGAGAAGTTAACTATGTTAAGTGCTATGTTGTTTAAAGCACATCAGAATACCACTTTTACTCTTTTAAAGAATGAAAAGTCTCAAAAAGCTGAAGTGAGACAGTCATTACGGTTTACACAATAGTTTTTAAGGCTTAACAATGTCTATGGTATAAAAAGTTAGTGAAAAATTTCCTATTTTATGATTAAGGAATCATGTATATTTTCCATTTTTATAATATGTATCTGCTTGGATGCCCAGAATATTACATTCTGTTGTCTCACAATGCCACTGTAACATCAAGCACTGGTTCAGTATTGTTGTCTATAGTGACAAGTGATGAATGAATACCAAATCCTTTTTAATTTAAGAGAGCAACTAGCACCAACAGCCTTGAATATTTCTTAACTAACTCTACTACTGCAGAAAACAGCTGTATGATGAAAAGAGTAAGAATCAAAAGCTGGAACGAAGACTGCATACCACTAAGCTAATGTGTAATGTATATGCTCACAGGAAAGATCCGAACATTAGCTTGTTAACATTTAGAAAGAACTCTTCCAAGATTTTTATAGTTTGACATGTTTATTTTAGTTGGATGATCAGACTCAATGAACAAGCTGAAACAGTATTCCTCAGCCTCACAACTGCCTCCCTATGGACTTCTACAACTGAATGTTTAAAAATATCAGAACTATACGGATATTTGCATGAAGTAGTTCAATAGTTACTTCTTGTTCCATGCTTCCCTTTCATGTCTTTCACGAATTACTTCTTTTAAGTACGGTTCGAGATAATGGTGATCCTGAAAAGAAAAGAATGTATTTAAACTTACAGGGAGGGCCAGAAACATCTCAAGTCATTCCTACAGACTATTTGTTTCTCATTCTTCCCCAGGTTTGACTGCACACCAATCTATTGAGAGGGAAAAAAAAAAAAAAAAAAAAAGAAAAAAGAAGAAATCCAGCCTTACTTACCCGGAAAAGGCAAACTTTATATCTGCCAAGTCTGCAATACAAGTTCTCTACTGCAGCAACCACTAACGCCTAATGCCTCATGAACATTAACAGGCAAAGTGATGCTTCCAGCTATGCCTTTAGAAATGGGGGTTTTGGCAGATACCCAAATGTACAAGATCCACTTTAATTATTTCAAAGTCCAACTATCATAATGTACAACATCCACTTTAAGTAGTTCAAAGTCCAACAATAATATTCCAGATAATCTCTTTTTGAGTTTAACTTCTAAGCAGCACTGCAAGCTTGTATTTGACAGAACACCCTGACCATGTCTAACACTTACAAACCAAACTGCTGCTTGAGGAAATATGCAACCAGTTATTCAACACAGCAGTTACCCTAAATAGGACCTACAAGACCACAGGAAACAGCTTCTGCTTATTCAGAGATGCATTAATACCCTTATACTCTCCTATAATCGGAAGTTTAATAATAAAATTCCTCTCTGCCTGGTAATCTGGAGAAAGCTGAGGTGGACAGTGATGCAAAGTCTGTGAATCAATTCACTACGAAAAAACAAAATTTAGTTACATCTGATGGAAAGTGTAGTTTGTTTTTTAATTATAAGATTACACTTATTTCAATGCAAGATTTCCCTTGAAATTATTCTTCCTCGGCATCTTCATGAATAAAAGCTTTGGCTCAAGATTTTCTGTAAGATTAAGAAATTAATCAGAAAAGCAGGAGACCTTCTGTAAGAATTCCAAAGCTATTCTAAATACAGTGTATACTTCTTTATGTGAAAGCTTAGAAGAAGTATTTTGTCTGCACACAACGTGCTGTGATTCTGAGTTGCAGCTTAAGCTTCTGTCATCTTGAGAAAAATTTAGTAATTCCTACTGAAAACCAGATTTTTAAACAGCAACCACAAGTGTTTTCCAGAGGTACTCCATGAGTTACTGACTCATTTACTCACTATAAAGAACACATAAGTGTGTGTCTTCTCAGAGAATGAAAAGCCCAAGTACCAGTCACAACAGTGTCATTTAAGACCTGCACCTTGGAAACGTGCATGTACCTCTTCATACTTTACCCACTGGTCTTTCGGGAGGATCTGATGTTTCAAGCTTAAGTCCAGCGCTCGCTTTATGCGAAATACTCTTTCATTGTAGAGATGTTCTGGAAGTCTCTTCAGTGCTTCTTTTACATCATCATCTTCATGCAATGTATCATCTCGCATTAACCCTGTATCAAGAAGAATTTACAGTACCACTGAATAACCATTCTTCAATTAGATTTAGGATTGACACAAGTATCATGGGCAAAACATTTCCAATGCAAAATTATGAAGAAAAACCAAACCAATCCAGGAGAGCCACTAACTGCTCACAGAGAACATGCAAGCTAAACACTGGCTTTCACATACTCTATTTACTTTTCTTACTCCTTTTTTAAAGAGGAATAAGAAAAATGGGTATTTAGTTCAATGAGTTTTGCGAAAGTATATATATACAGAACAAAAACTTCTCTGGATCTAAGGAGTGAATTTATGTGCATCTAATTTTATATCTCTATTTCAGATGACTGTTCAGGTAAAGGGTTTGAGAGCTCTGAATCCATTAGAGTCAGTCAGCCACCGCTGAGACTCCTTCAGTACTGAAGAATTATTCTCTAAACTCCCCTATTCATAATGACCAGATCTCTGCTGACTATCTGAAGCTATGGAAACCTGAAGCTCTACGTTGGTGTGAGTTCCAAATTAGAAGTTAAATCAGGGAGAAGCACCCAGTCTTCTCAAAACCAAGAACACTCCCACACCTTCTGTGGAACAAAAGATTTTTGAAACCCAACCAACCTTTCTGTAAGGTTCAGTATTAACAAAATAGGACAAATATTACTTCTGTAGCATTCCAAGATGATGCAGATTGCTACAGCATACCTAGTTACTTGTGGCTAAAGGTTTTCATCTCATGTGACTGATTTGGCAGTAGCGTCTCAATAACACAAAAATTTCTTTTGAGTCACATATTCTTAAATTCAGCTTTGTAATTTATTTCAAAGGCACAGGGAGCACTGCTGCTAGTTTAATCACTGTATTGAATTTGGTACTTCTCTAATTTTTTACTGGCATTTCCAGAAAAGCAGCAGAAGTAAGAATTTCAGCAGACAGGCATCAAAAGAGGAATTAAGCACTGCATCTCTGCAGGAAGGATCTAAGCTTACTCGTTTACAGTTTCCTGGTAATTTTTTTCTAACTTCCCCAGGGCAGGTATGTTAACTTCCTTTAAAAGATTTGCTTGTATTGTGGTGACCAATAAATTGCAGCATCTGAATATTCAGATTCTTGTCATCCAAGAACTATTCTGCCATCTAAATAGTTGAAACAAACTTGGTAACAACTCTGAATAAACTGAAGGCAATACCATTAAGGCAACTTCTTCTTAAGGAAGCCATTTTGACACCTATTCCACAACTGCACAGGCCAGAGCAATGCCAGCTGAAGTTATGGTGACACAAAGGGCAGAACTAACTATAAGCTTTTTTGCACTTTGGATACTTTGCATAAGTATTCCAGATAGGCTACTATCAGTGGGAACCTCTCCAGCTTCAAGGGCAGTCTCTGAGTTAGAAAACACTGGCTAGTGAAAGCAGCTCGGTGGAAAAATGTAAATAATCAAGCTTACAGGACTGCTTTGTGGAAATTTTTTCAACAGCCCCAGCTTGACCTTAGCTGTTATAAGTTAATTCACTGGAACATGAGCAAACACAGAAATAACAAAAATGTTATAAATCACAATAACTGAAGCTATTGCCACCTTTTTTTGCCCCAGAAGTAGTAGCTAATTTTGATCAAAAAGACTTATGCGAGCCTGCATGTACATGCCAGTTACGAACCATAACTAGTTCGAGAACTGTTACATTTGCAGTTTTTAGAACTCAATCAAACACTTACCAAGTTTGTTGAACCCAGCTGCATTGTAATACCACTTGCGAATCCTGTCTATCAGGCGACCGCCTCCTGCAACTGAATGTGACCATCATCAGTTGCACAGCAAGGTAAAATTCAACATTCACATATTACTACAGCAGTACGCAAATATTTGCTGGCCTCTTTCACATGCAATAATGTAACACTGCATCGAGTTTGAATTTGATCATACATGACTTGGCCTCCACTTCTCAGTATCCCGTAAGTGACACTGAACAGGTAGTAGGACTACCCATTACATAGAAGAGTTTGACCCATTTCACTAAACTTTAATATTGAGCTGCTTTAAGACTTGGAAAAATACTACCAATTCCTCATCAATCCAAGACAGTAACAAAACTTTTAGGCTCCATAACACTTACATGAGCCAATCCCATAGTGTCTACATAAAGCAAAACCAGCAGGCTTTTAAAATAATTTATCTCAGTTCCCCAGCTTTCACTATACGACTTCAAGGCCTGCAAATTATTATACTGTTAGCCTTCTGCTCTCCTTTCCAGATACTTGAATGCTATTCCTTTTTCAAGGAGCTGCCAAAGTCAACCACGAAATCAGCACTGAAACCTCAAAAAAACCAACCGAACAAAACAATCAAACAAACAAAAAAACAAACCTCCAGACCACATATAGCATGTTCATCTTTCCTTAAGTGTGGTTTGGGATGGCAGAGGTGCTTTTACACATAATCAAGTACCTCAACAAGGGGTTAAGAAGCCCACGAGCAATGCAGCGCGGGCAAGCTGTTTTATGTGACATTTAAGCCATTTGTTTTACCAAGTCACCCCCAAAAAACCCCAGTGCTCTGTGTGATACCAGGACGTCAGTACAGCACTACCTCAGCAGGTTACTTAGTTACTCCTTCGTCCTTTAGGGCCAGACAAGAAATAACCTTAGACTAACTGCGCGCGGAGTCGGTCAGGACAGGAGCAGGACACCGATCCCCGAGGCCCCTCATGAGCAGCCCAAGGCTTCCTCTAGCGATCCCGAGCACTCTGCGCCCAGAAAACTCAAGTATCGGAACCAGGCTCCTTTTGCTGCCAAGGAAGGGCCGACAAGGAGATTCGTCCCGCGACTGTGGCAGCGGCACTCGCTGTCCCCGTCAAGGGCATACGGTGCACAGCGGCTCCCCGGCTGCCCCTCTCCCGGTCACGGCTCGCCTCGCTGCCCGGCGCGGGCCGGGGTGAGCCCAGCGCGGGCCGGGGTGCGCCCAGCGCCGCAGGCGGGTCGGGGACGAGCCCGGCCCCACCGCCNGCCTCACCAGTCGCCCTCGCCGCCATCTTGACCTCGGCGCCGCGCGCGGCCTCCTGGGTAACGCGCGGGGCGGGGCGGGCGCGCCAATACGGCCCTGGCGCCGGCGCATGCGCCCTGGCGGGAGGGCGGGGAGAGGTGACAGCTTAAAGTAATAAAAAGTAAATTTCAGGTTTATAAAGCACAATAAGCGAAGCCCCAGTCGGTTACGCCAAGAAAATGAAACCTGTCTCTGCTCAGGTATCGCAGCCGCCAGGTGAGCGGCTCTGCGTTCTGAGGCACAGATCGCCGCCTCTCCCCAGCCATTCCTTCAAGGAAGGGATCAGCACGTTTCGAAAGGAACAAAATGCGGAGGTGGAGGCAGCCCAGAAATACGTGGTAGGCAATGCAGTGGGCAGTTTCAGGCAGAAAAGCAAACAGCACAGCCTAGAGTGCAGCACAGGGCGCAGGGTCGGTGCCGTACTGCACCCAGCGAGCCTCAGAGACTGAGCTCACTGCCACGCTGCTCTAGCCCTGGCCGAGAACAGCCGCCTCTAGTAAGGGGAGTTCTAGGCCAAACGTTTCTTCTAAACATTTTTTTAATAGTAAGCCCACAAAGTTTTTGGCATGATCCTAAAAAGTTCTTCTATCCTCTCTCCCCGTCCTTTTTAGCACTCCCATTACATGTTTGGCTTCCATTCTTCATCGTGGTTCTGGGAAGCTAGTTTGGCAGAAGCTTGTGCATTTAACATGTCAAAGAAACTGGTTTAGCTCTGGCAGCAATCATTTCTATACTGAAAAATATTAAAGGAATTTAAAGCTCAAAGTTTGAGACATTCAAAATATACACACTCTGTAATACAATTTCTATTACAATGGTTTATCACAGGCTAAGACATAGTAATAAGGCTAGTGGAGCAAACCTGCAAAAGTTAACTCAAACATTATGAACCCACCTACTTTCTATTAACATTTTTACTATAAACATTATTTTTTACAAGATTGTTTGAAGATTACCATTTGTTATTAACATTTAATACTGTCAAAAATCCAAGTAAGCATATTGGACTTGGATACTTTTATTTAACAGGAGGAAATGGGGAAAAGTGCTTAGCCATCACATTTCAGCCACCATGAAATTTATTATGCATCTCCACCAATCTATTTAGCGGATTTCAAGCAATCGTCCCAGGCCAATGGAATAGGAAACATGAGGAAAAAGACAAAAGAGAACATCTCAGATATATATTGCAGACAATGAATGTGGGTTTTCAATGTGTTTCAAGCACTTCTTTTTCAAATTCTTAATTTGGATAAATAATAATTTATCCAAAATCATAATCCTGAGATCACCACTATTCTCATTCTTTAATGTCTCTTTAACCTTACTTTATTTACCACCTATTAGTAAAATTTACCCTTTAGGATTTTATTCTGCTGTGTGGATAAAAATTGCTATTTTTAGCTTCAGCAATGAGGTTTTAAAACATCAAGGCTTTTACAATTAATTAAGCTTAAATCCAAATTAAAAAATTAAAACATCTGAATTTCAGTTTCCTGAACTGTTTTTAACGAAGGAATGGAAACTTCTAAACAATATCAGACAGTTTGCATGTGGATTTAGGCAGCTTCTTCATTTTTCCCAAATACACTGTAAAGCATTTGATAATTCCATATTAACATGCTTTGTTTAATGGTAAGATGAAGTATTTTTAATACTCCCATGATGCCAAATGTCAGCATTTACTTCAGCTTTTACAACTGAGCAACTCTATCACCTTAATATATACTACAGCCTCTTTTCATATGGTTACTGGTATATTAACGCCACACAAATCTCATTGGTATGGGGTGGGGGGGAAAACTGAACAAGGGGAAGAGAAAAGTAACTAAAATAAGGTCCTTCTAGATTTCAGGGACACTAACACTTCTATTTTCTTTCTATAATTTGCCTAAATTCAGTTTGCTGATGTTTTTTTTGACATTTCTAACCCGCTTTTAGGATATTAATTTCAGCAGCCAGCTTCACAAGGAAACCACCTCTGTAACCTATTGAGAGAATGCCTTTCTGCATGAGAAGCCTATGTAATGGTGTGATTCTTTGTACCGTACAAGGAAAATAATAACATTATTAGCTCAAGCAGGTAAACACAACACCACTACCACACTATCTTGCTATTCTAACTTTTGGGTAAGAGGGTAAAAGGAGACAACAACAGAGGGCAAGACAGGGAATAAGTCACTAGCCAGTTTTCCAATCTCCCAAATCTCTGCCATTATCAAAAGAAAAAAAAGAATCCATTTGAATTTACCTTTCTGTTAGTGTGATTGTTTATGTTATGTGTTTATATTATTAGTAATTAATTACAAGGCTTGTGTTAGTAGTGATCAACATATTCACTCAATCCTTCTGAAATATATTTTTAAGTTACTAAAAATTTTACTATGAGCCTTTAAATTCTACATGCTTCATAACCAATGACTTCTTAAACCAGTAATTAAAAAGTTAGAGAGACCGTAAAGGAAAGTAGTTTTATAAAGTATGTTTATTTCCTAACTTAATTCTGTAATTTTTTACATGTGTTACTTAATTAAAGTGTTTTTAAGAAATTTTCAAAGTCTTTCATAGAAGCTTTGGCAATCTCTGTACAAAACACCTCATCAGGCAAGGATACCAGCTGATCCAGAGAGATGTAGCTGGGTTGTGCTGGGTCATACTGGGCTCTTCCCAAGAATGCAAGAAACATATGCCTCTCCCTGATTCGTAATAGCTTTGAGTTGAAAACCTAAGAAAGGAAAAAGGGAAGATTTTTTAGGTTGTCTAAATTTCAGACTCTGAGGCATCAAAAATAAGAGCCTTTTTTAGACAAACTGAAGATCTAGGAAGAAAACAAATAATACGCTTATTTTCTTTTAATTTATGTCAAACACCAGGTAAGTTACATTTATATATAAATTATCTAAACTCCAAATAAATACTTCAATACAATATGCTGACATACACATACAAGAGAAAACAGAGTGACACAGAAAAACTAACATCCTTGAGAGTTATTTCTATATAACAACAATATTGCTTTTGTGTAATCACAGCCAAGAAAGTAGAGCGAGATATTCAGAAACAGGGAGCATCAGACAGATTCAAATGAGCATTGTTATAAGGAAGAAATGAAGAGGTGACCACAGGGCATAATACAAACAAAGGGCACAGTGGCAAGGGCCAAGGTGAGTGGACGTGACTCCTGTCATCATAACATGGCCAAAAGGCACAGTGTGGTGGTTCAAAACAACCATCTGTCTTCTGCTGCACAGCAATGCCTATCTTTGAAAATACCTGCCACAAAAGAAATCTAGACAGTCAAAGATGAGAACAGTGGTAGGGGAAACATGAAAGAAATCAGGAGAATGTCTGAAAAGAGAGGGAAGTGGGGAAGATGAGATGCATAGTCAAGTCCTAAAAGCAAAGATCTAAGTTCAGTTCTGAGCAGTACAACAGAATAGGGATACACTAGAGGACATAATGGTGAAAATGTGAATGCTGTAGCAAGCAGAGATTTTAGTAAAAAAAAGAGACTACATTGATGAAGGAATTCCATGAGGATGCAAACTAATTTGGACAAGGAGGGAAAAATAAAACTAGTGTTCCTCCTCTGAATTTTGAAAATTGTATTTTAATAGAGAGTCAGAATACAGGAGAAAAAAAAACACTTAACCACCATTTATAGAGATAGCTGACAGAAAGAATGGTTACAAGAGCAGCTGTAACACCAGAAAGAATTTGACCAAAAAAAAAAAATCCTGTATGCATTCTTCCTATTTTCAACATTACTGTCATTCAGGACAGAAGCAAGTACAGATGGAGACAAATATGCATTTGTGAATGCACAAGTTAAAGGCCTGACCATATATAGACTGACATGCACTACCTGTATCCTGGAACTCACAGTTTTTGAGGGTGAAAGGGAAGAACAGGAAAGAGAGGGAGTGACTATGCCAAGAACAAGGAACAGAAGAAACTCTCCACTTACCCTTTCAAACAAAGGGAGGAAAAATAATGAGGTGAACCACCACAAAGCCAACAATAAGACAACTGAGAAGGAAGTGAGCAAAACTTGCAGTCACTTACAGATCAAGGAGGGCAAAGTGACACAGATGAGCATTAGAAGAGCATCTTTGTTAAGTACAGATATATTAAATAGCAAGATAATCAAAATCCTGAGGAGTAGTTTTATTCCCCCATATAACTTTGGCTTTCTAGCCACATAGATTCTCTACTAGACTTGCTTTAGAAAGAAAACTACTGCTGTTCAGAAGCTGTAATTTATGCTTTCATTTTTACCTTTTAAGAAGATAGTGCAATTGCATGTCAGCATTGAATGAAGTGACTAACACTTTCAGCTTATTTGTGAGGGAATAACAGTAATGAGGAGGTAGGAAAAAAAGCCCCAAAATAGTAATCAGGAAACTAATTTATTTTCAATCCTGTGGTATTTTAGCAATTGCTGCAGCAATAGGAAGACCAATGAGAATCTGATTGCCTAATGGACAGAACTTCTTTTACCCTTACACTGTATTTTCAGATCCTAAAATTCCTAAAGCTTATTTTTTAAGTATACAAACCTGAAAGAAATATATTTTTCTACATATATATATATATATGTTATCTAATGAACAGATCTTCTGCATAATCTGTCTTCTCTTGTGTCTCTTAGATTTCAGGACAAGCAAATCCCTAAGCAGGCAGTAATCTCTCTTGCACGAATACAGAAAAGATGAGCATAACTACCTCCGCTGAAAACTTAAAAATTCACAAGACTGGGGGTAGTGATGTCACATGTACTAAGGGAAAAAAACCCAGCACTTCCACTCTGAAATCCTGAATGCTTTCTGGATTGCTAATAAAGGTTATCCCAACTAGAGTAAAAGCCACAGGCTAGTGGAAGAATTCACAAATGTTCTGTATACAACAAGGCTCCACCTGCAACACATTAGGGAAGTGGCTATGACAAGAGCCTCTACAATTTATTCCCAGATTAACAGCTTACCTGAGGAAAGTGAGTAAGCATGTGGTGGGGAATGCCCATTATGTTGTGTAAGTAGTCAAATGTCTGTCTGAGTCTCTTTTTACTTGCAGTTAAAATCTTGGGGGTTTTATACACTATCTGTTGAATTTCATTACGCTGAAAACCAAGTTCAATTTGACAAACCTGAAAAAGAGCACAATTTTATCTTCACAGGTCAGCTACAGCAAACTTAGTTTATTTTAATGTGCCACTGAAATAAACCAATGCAAAATTCTTCTGCCCTTGGTCACATAGCAACAAGAATGCAAACAACAATAGCATCTGCCACTCCAGTCCTTCTAAAGTCAGACAATGCAAATTACTTATCATTCTGTATTAAAGTGTAATTTGTTTATAGAATATCCCCAAAATAAAGATGACTTCTGTGAATGTTATGTATTTTTCAGCTTGTTTGAGATATGAACAAAAAAAATGTGTCTTCATAGATATGGCAGTTTACAAGCATAAAAATTCTCCCCTGAGAGTCCTTTATCATTTTCAATACCAAGCTGACAAGAAATTTTCTTCTTGTGCAACTGCCGAGCTCTGTAAAACCCAGCAATCAAATAGCTAGTGCCAACTTTTGCTAATGTATCCAAGTTACATTTTTATAATAGGGAGTATAATTTCTATAGTCTTCTGCTGAACCTAAAAGATGTGTAGAATATGTGGTGTATTCAATTTATTCTACAGTTCATTAATGTCTAAAGTAAGGTATCTTTTTCAGAGACTGCCTTGACTTCAATTATGATTTCCCAAAAGGAAAGCAAAACACATTTTTCCAATAAAATCATGAGCACTCCTCCCAAAGTGCAGAATGGCAAGCAATTCATTGAGTTGTTGAGAAAGAATTCAGCATACAAGAGTGTCTGTTAACTCAGTCACTTCTTCTGTCCTCCAGTGACACTTACAAGCAGCTTGTTTTCAGGCATGAAGTGGTTGTGCTTGCCAGGTAACATAACCAGACTTTCACATCAAACTAAGGTACTTCAACTGGCAAGAAGGTGGTGGTTTTGTTTGTCCAGTTTGATGTGCCAAGACTGCAGCTCTTTTCCAGAACTGCTTTTTAAATACAAAGGGGAGGGCTTAGAATCTGGGTTTTGAATTTACGTTAGGACTTACAGATCGTTACAAGGAATTGTTTCTAGAGGCAACTATAATCAGGTCTTTCAGTTCCTGGTTTTAACTTTTCTGCTTTATAAATATTTGTGCACCACACAAAATACCAATCAACTAAGACAGCATTCAAGTATGAAAATAAGTGCTTGCACATGAGTGGCATCTTCTGTGGACCTGCGTTGGCAGGAGTAACTTCCTACATCAAGATACACAATTGGAGTTAAGACCCTGTGTTAAATCACTGCAGATGAAAAGCTGGTCCCACTGTAGAGGTAATTGTGGCAAAAATCTTGAGCTTTTATCTTCTACTGTGTGACATAGAACAGCTCCCTCTTGATGTGATCGGTGAGCTCAAGTGTAAGTTGCTTTACTGCACTCAGTTTGACAGCAAATATATTTAATATCCAATAACTCTCTAATGCTAATATCCTTACTGCGTAAGCCTCAGCATTACTCAACAAAGTATGTATTATTCCCACAACAGGCAGTGGTAATGCAAGCTTTCAGGTTTTACCCTGTCAGTGAATCTCTAATTGTGTTTGATGAAACCCTCAGAGGATGGACTAAGCTATCCATCAGCACATTTAGTCCATGACTGGTATCTTATGACAACCAATATCAACTGCTGTACTTGTTTCTAAATAACAGTCCATTCAGAATGAGGGATACAACCTGATCACTTCTGAACTGTTGGTACATGATTGCACTTTCCAAGTACTGTCCTCCCACCACCAGTTTAGGACATGCAGGTCTGAACATAGATTCTGAATCCAACCTTCTGAAAGGCTTGAGCCTTTAAGAATTAGTGGATTCCAACAGTGAGGACCTAAAAACCCTTCCTGTCTTTCCTTCTCTCACATATTTTAAAAATAGAGGTGCTACACTGTGTATTTCTTGATAGACAAACAAAATAGTCACATGGAACTGAGGATCTTAAAAGCACATTCATAATAATAATGGCTCCCAAGCCTGTGGAAACAATGTGTTTTAAAAAGAAAGCACTGCTAATTAGAACAATCTGCTACTTTCCAGTCTCCTCCCTTACCACACACACATTTCAGATTGCAAGGTTTCTAGTGTTTAATGGTTTAAGAGCAGTGAGTCTGTGTGAAAATTATACATTTTGATTCATAGTTATTTGTTACAGGATAATGGAATTTCACAAATTGTTACACTACATCATGCTGTTTGGCCTCGATAGCTTTACAGCACAGTAATTAAACTGATACATAGTTACATTTTCAAAAGGGAAAGGAGTCCCCATGGGTTTGAAGTAATTTACTCAACAGTTGTTAATAACTACCACCTGCTATCAGACAATAGGTGACAAATGCACCTTTTGGCAGACTAGTTACCTGCCAGAAGAAAATTAATCAACTGCACATTTCTTGCTCCTAAATACTTATGGACAATCCAAGTTAGCAAAAAACCACAACAGTTAAGGGAGGAAAAAAAAAAGACTGAGTATTTTTCTACTCAATAAAAAATGGGTAACAATTTATGTCATCATATAACAAGTTTTGGCAGGAAGGCACTACATCAGAGTAGAAGACAGAATAAGATAACGCTCCATGTATTTGATAAACTTGAACTTCATAGAGGAAAAGAAATTGTTTAACAAAATTATCAGTTATTTTATATCACCCTAAAATTATTTCATTAAATTCTTTCTGTGCATGATTCCCTCCAGGAATTTTATCTTCTGACAACTCAAACCATATGGATACACAATACACTTTTAATAACTATTCATAAGCTCACCTGAAGATTTTCTTTTACAGGCTCTAATTTGCCAGTCAGTAGCCTAGGAAGACGAATTACCAGATCCTTTGTCTACAATCAGAAAAACCACATAAATGAAAGAGTATTACTGAAAGCTTGTTTGTAAATTTATCTGTGAAAGAAAGATCCCATATAAACTTGGTTTTTGCAGTTGGAAGAGGGATGTATTTCATTTTCTCTCTACAGAAAAGATGAATTTGCATGAAGCAGCAGTATATTAAGATGCAAAACATTACTCAAATATGTTCTTTTGAAAAACAAAAAATAATTGTTGTAAAGCAGACAGGAAGAGGGAGTAAAAGCATGCATCAAAAGGAGAAAGTATGCTCAAGTGCCCAATTTCCCTCAGCCCTCACGCTGTTCCTTCCCATCTTTTTAAAAAAAGTAAACAGCACGCTACCCAATAGAGGCTATAAAAGGTTTTTCAGTGGCAGTGGAGCTAACTTCAGGATCTGGTTAGACCATAGTATAACAGCACTACAGCAAATTACTCCACATTCCCTAAGGCATCTGATTACTTGTAATCCACCCTGAGTACAAGGTAGTGACTAAACCCTTTTCTGAGGAGATCTCTTACCTCAAACATGGAAAGGCCAGCAACAGGCACTGTAACAGCTATGACTATTCAGCTAATAGAAGCCAACTGAAGAACCCCAGATTCCACTTGGAATGTGATATTTATTGCAGTCCCCACTGGCTGCAGGACACAACTAACACTGCCCACTTACTGCAGGCAAGTCCATCTACTTTCTCCTCTGAAGATACTAAAGCATGGTGCTGAATACCAGCTATGCACATAACGTGGTCTGCACTCACGAGCAAACCCAGAGGTCACTCTTGGTGAGCTAAGCATATGATTTAGCATTATCTTGATATGATATTCACAAATTAGACTATTTTTAAATTATGAATTAAGTATGTTACAGTATCTTAAAGAGATGAAAAGCACCCAATAATTTTCCAGTAGTTAAAAAAGGTGCTTTCTGTTTCAGTAATTAATTCAGTCCTCTGACCCACCTCAAATAATACTGGACATACACATGCTTGTTTGACAATAACCTGTAGCAGGTCATCTTCAGAAAATGTACTTCAGGTCCTCTGAACGTTAGGTGTCCATACCACTTCCAGGGACAGTTAAAACCACATTACCCTCCTGTAACCCTCTAGTGACATTACTGATGATAACACAATGTATGTCAATAACTCCAAACACTTGGAGTATCCATATTGCACAACCATACAACTGTCACTAACAAAATACCTAAAGACTTCAATCTTTACCTTTTTTACACTGAGGCCAAGTTCATTTTTGAAGAAACTCAGTCTGTTATCCAGTCTTTCCACTGAAAACAACAGCAAATATGGAGCTTTTGAGACCATCTGAGCAATTTCTGACTTACCAAATTTTTTTGATTTTAGGTAAGCCACTCTAGAAAGAGAACAAAAACAAAATAAAATCCAGTGATGAAAATTTTATTGCCTCCATTTATTCAGTACTTGCTTAAACTCCTCAGTGATATCTTATAAATGGACAGATGTTCTAGCATTAACATGCAACCCTGCCAAAAATAATTAGGGTGAAATCTGCAGTTATCGTAAAAGCAAAATACCCTCCCTTCCAATTAATTAGAAGTAAAATAAACCTCAGAGCAGAATGTCAATACTGAAGACAGATTTTAATTCCTTCCAGCTGTACTTAAGCAGATAACTATGTTAACGTACATTTAACTACCAGCCTGTCTCCTGAATTGCAAACACATTAATAGATCATCATAGCGTACGGACAAGAAGATATATACAGCCTTTTGCTATTTTAATGAATTCCATTTCTACTGCTGAAAGAACAGAGCACTATACCTCATACAGTCCTGTTTTGCCAATAGCATTGGAGTAGAAATATCATACAGTGATGCTATGTGTAGAGATATTGTTGAAAAAGACCTTTCTACATCAGCTGAAGCTACATTTGCCACAGGAGGTCCCTACTTTCAGTCACTGGTCTAACGAGTGAGTAACAAACATCTGTGCCGCAATGCCGCCGGCATAGCACACTGCAACACATCTGGTCATCAGAAAGCAAGAGGAGTTGACTAAAGTTTTGATGTTGAACAGAGCTTGCTTTCTTGCTTCCCAAGACAAAACTTTTTCCAAACTTTGTTGAATTCAGTGAAAGTGAAATCCTATTTCAAGTACTACTTGCAGCAGATGATTACCATAGCTCCCAGAAAAAAAGGAATGAAGAGGGGAAATACAGCCCACAAAGAGAGACATGAATAACCCACATACCACCATGTACTAAACAACTAAACTACAATTTGGAGAGGTTTCCTCTGGTTGTAGATGAGAGTAATTGCAATATGAGAAGTATTTGCAGTCAGATCAACTTAGAGCATACAAAAACTAGCTTTATCTGGTAGTAATTAAGATACTAAATGGATTGCAGAATATTCTGCAAAAGCAGATATTCAGCAAAAAATGGGTTCTCTGTTAAACCATGTCTTGTGGAGAGAGAAAAAATAAAATCACTTTCCAGTCACTACAACTTCCCTCTTTGCACAAATCCTCAAAAATGAAGTTATCCAAAGCCAAAAACTTCCAGATGGAAGATACAAGAACAAGCTCTAGAGGACCAATTCCTAACTGAGCAGGCACCCCAAACACAGAAGGTAGCAAGCAGCCTAGGCTCCAGACAATGACAATGGAACTGGCACAGCTTCCAAGCATCCCAGAAACAGCTAAATGAGGAGATTAAAAATAAAATCTTTTGGCTGTCCTGACTCCACTTGTTTTCTGTTAATGATTCATTAAGATTCACACCTGAAGCACTTCTTCCTGGAAAGGCAAGAAACTTAAAAGAGTGATGGTAAGATTGTAATAATCTGACTCTAGAAACTAGTATATTAAAGGAACAAAACTATCCAACCTGGCCCAAGTTTGAGATACATCTGTGAGTACTGGCACCAAGGTTAGCCCTCGTTCTACTACAGGGGTCAGCAGTTCTATGTAGCATGTTAACAATTTTAAGTCATCATTAACACCAGCATAAAACAAAGCATCTGGTGCAGCTGCAGTACAGACACTGATTTGCAACCATCAAAATTGTTAGGAATTATGGAATGTTTTGACTTTTACAGTGTTTATCTGAAGTCAAATGCCAAACCTATTGAAATTTGTGTTTTGTTTCCTGGCAACATGGAATCCATAGCAATAAAACATTCCAGAGTGATGTAACCAATACCATGTCCATCTGCACCGAACTGTTTATGCAAAGGTGATACTCAGCTTTCAAAAGACAGCTATTTGAGACATACTCACTTCACAGCCTTTACAGCACAGTTACTTTAAAGCTTGCAGGAAAGCATTCACCAGTGTCAAACTTACTGAAGAATCATAGTGCAGAAAATTATGAAGAAATTGGACTGCTCTGTTTAGCCCCTACTTCACTAACCAGCCAGTGTCACAGGACTGTCCCTGAAAATACAATCTGACTTTGTGGAAGAGTTAGGATATTTATCACAGAAAAAAAACCAAAAAACCCTCTCTTCAGAAGAGCATAAGCAATATGCCCTGATATCTAGACTCAAAACTACTGCTGGAAAATGACACAGGGTCTGAGGTTTTTTTTAATATTGTTTCTGAAAGGCCACTTACTGAACAGAAGGTTAGAAGAACAGAAGGGAAAGAAGTCAGGTATATGTTATGCAAGAGTCTACTAATGTGCCCGTTTCTAAATATCTGTACTTTCAGATTTCTGTGTCAGACAGAAATGCTACCATATGCAAGAGCCAAGAAGGCAGATTTTCTTCTCTGGAATTTTTGAATACTGGGAAGTTTTGAGTATATACACGTACATATACACAAGTTGTTCTGAAAAAAACTATTGAATTAGTAGTAATGTTATAAATAAAAGTTCATTTTAAGTACTGAAGAACAGTTTAGGGCCATACAAGCGTAAATGAACACACATACACACAAATTAGTTCATTGTAGTGTTGTGTTGAGTTTCAGCTGGACAACAGGAAAAAAAGTGTCACCAAAACCTCCTGCTGTTATTAGATGTCAACACAGAAGAGATCTGGTCTGCTGCTTTTATTGCAGAATTCAGGAGGTTTCAAATTGTTCTACAAATTTATGTAAAGCCTCAGGGATGTCATTTTGGAATGAAAGCTGACACAAGTAAAGCAAGAGGCCTAATATGGCAAGCTGGTTCCTCCGTGGTAGAGAGACAGGGATGGGCAGTAAAATTTGGTAATAGACAGTTTTCACATAGATGAAGGTGCTGACTTATGATACCAGCACGTGTTAGTGCCAACAGCTGGGGAGGCACAAGAACATGGAGCCAGGGACTGAGTAAGAAAGGAGGCAGCAGGCAACACAAGTTCCTTCAGAAAAGGTTAAGCCAACTGGGAAACCAGATCATCAAGCCAAGGGGCTTAACACCCTGCTGCTACTTGAAAGGCTTACCTGGTTTCTAAAGCTTCCAGATCTTCACCAAGGATGTATGGATTTTTGGTCAGGAATGGTCCCAGCTGATTGTCTTCTACACCCACATCCTTAAGAAACAGCAGTATTTTTTTTACATCTTTTTCAAACTCCAAGGTCAGTAAGAGCTGACCTGCCTTTTGACGTTTCTCCACTTGGGATAAGTCAACTCCTACAACGAACAAAATTAGAAATTGTTTTCATTAAACACAGGCCCTGCTTTCTAGAAACGTTTCACAAAGGCATGTTGGAACTTATAGGACTACTCAATTTTTTGCACTGATTTTGCATACTTTGGTTGCTCAACACAGCAAGGTCACAACACCTTGTATATTGTGAAAAGACTCCAAATAAAATAAGCAGTCATTTTAGAAGCTTTTGCTGAGTTTATTTTTTGAAGGAAGACATCTGTGGTGAATCCTGCATGTGCCACATGTAGAGACCTACTCTTGTTGCACAGAAGTATGTGTATGTGAAATTTCCAAATACATTATAAAAGGGAAGGGAACAATTTTGCAGTGAAGTGACTTTGTATACTGACTCACACATGGCAATTTGTTACTACATGGGGACAGATTTCACCCTTTCAAATATTAATTTCTCCAACCTCTTTCTAGCCTTCCTTGCATGTTTGGGCAACAAAGTGGCCAGCAACCTTGAATTCCGCCATAGTTCTGTAGTCCAAGTGGTTTTTTTGATGAGAAGTAAGGCTCTCTTCAATCCCTTCCCAATGTGCTGTGCCTCACTCCTAAGATTATGTATAGCAACCATTCTCCTTCCTTCCTTACAAGGATGGAAAGTTGCAAATTCTTGTGCAGCAAATTAAAGTATCCTTAACCAGCCCAAAAGAAGAAAGACAATGAAGTTACACACAGTGTTCCCCACCTCCTAAAGCTGTGGGAGATGCCTCCTTCTAGCACCCAAAGCACTAAGGGACTAACACCAGCCAGGTTTGTTTCCCAGTAGTAGGGCATTGCTAGCGACACAGGCCCATCTCTTTCGCCATTTATCCTGGATAACATTCTGTTGCTTTTTGTCATTGGTCACTGTTTCCATTTTCACGTTTATAAGGTAACCAGTAAGAGCAAAGCACAAATTACAGGATCTCCAAAGCTGCAGTCATAGGCAGATCACACAAACAAAATCACACATACCTAGGTGGACAAGTTTCGCAAGGGTTTCTGAGTGATCAACATAATCTCGGAGCGTGGAAGACTGAATGGGGAGAAGCGGTTCTGCAATGATCTGTACAGCTTGTTCCTCAGAAATCTCTTCCAAAGCAGATGAAGGTGGGATGTCATCCCAGTCTAAGAAACAAATAGAGAAGACAAACAAATGCATTTTTTGAAAGACAAAGCTGCTCCCACCAAATGCTATACAGATCTCTTAAAATCCTTTTCAAAATTCAGGAACACTGTGCATGTGATAAACAGCCAATCTATCATTTGAAAACATAAAAACATAGACTCTACTCCTACTTTTGTCTCTCTTCCATCTCCTGGTCACTGCCCATCAACTTTTATTCATATGGCCAAATCTGAGAATAGTACCCAGCAAGCCTGCCTTCAGCCTACTGCCTAGACCACTGCAGACAACAGATCACATCACCTTCTGGAAAAGGATCGTCTTTCATGTCTTCATAAATGCATTCTTGCCTGATTATAGTCAGATAAAAGGCTACTGCAAAGACTATTTTTCATAACCTGACAAGCCCACTATTTTGTGGCTCTCCCTGAAATGCAGCTGTTTTAACTTTCAGCATATTTCATAGCCAATTCCAGCCAAGCTATCATGTCTTATCCATTGCAGAAAAGCAGCTGACTGCTGCTCTAATAGCAAAGGAATAATTTCCTACTCACTAAGGATTCAAAGAGAACATCATTATGCTTGTTTTCCCTTAAGTGTTCCATGTCACAGAACTCACTGTCTTTTAAGAGAAATTTCTCCAAACAGATCTGTTTTTCCATTGATAGGAGCTCACAGGAGCAAGATTAAGATCACCGTTTGCAGGCTGGCTGCTAGTATCCACCTCAGTTTGATTACTGATCAGATGCCCTGGTTATAAACTCTTCAGGAAGCGGATTTTCAGCGCCCTATACCTTTGCATAATGGCTTCCTAAAGACCAGAGTAACACTCTTCCGTGTCAAGAAAACAAAGGCACACCAGAACTCTACTAAGACAGATTCCAAGTAATTAAGACGTGCCTAATGTTCCAGGAAGGGTTGCATAGCCTAGCTCGATAGCTGTTGAAGGTTTTGTTACTTCTTTTTCTCACAGCCTCAGATACAAAAGCACAGTAAAATGTTTTCAGCAACATTTACACATTAGACAGGAACTCTCTAGGAATCTATAGGAATATCAAGTATTTTCTTTCAACTTGTTGAGGGCCACGCCAATATACAATAAACTCCATTCCAGAAGCATGCATGTCTTTTATTGCCACTTTAAGGTCTTTACACTGCCTATTGGGAATCATACCTCAAGTTATGAAAACTCCCAAAAATTATCAATTATGTTTATACCATTATATAGACTGTCAACTGGGCAGCAACACACACATTCTCCAGTCAATCTGGTGGCACATGCACTGGCGTGTGGATAAACTGCATCGCAGGTGCAACCATACACAAGCGGGCCGACTTGTCATTCTGGTGCAGCACTGTTTCAGAACCAGCTACAGACAGATCTCTGTTGCAGCTCTGAGACACCCCAGAAAATAAGCTCTTTACAATCCAAGGTGTCTGGGCTCAAAGCAGAATCTGAACATACCAGGCTGCTTTGTAATTCAGAGCAAGTTTCCTCAGCACACCCGAAGTAATTTGAAAGAATGGAAATATTATAATCCTCGTTTAGATATAAAAGTAGGGGGGAAAGGGTGTAAATTTCCTCAGGGCAACACCAAGGCGATGTTGTATTTGTCTCCTTTCATCTCCTTTCCTCAGAAGACAGTCGGACGAGCATTTCTCATCAGGGTAGTGCTTAAGGAAGCTTCACACTGCTGCCTCCTGTTGTTCATCCTTGATCACTCAAATGGCCGTGTTGTGCGAGCTGCTTCAGGCATGGAATCTCGCAGCCTCGTTCAAAAAAACCGCAAACCAAAACCAAAACAACAACCAAGCACCCAAAAAACTCCAAACCCAAACCCTTTAGTTTGTACCAGCACATCTGCGCGGGAAAGGCAAACGCTCAGCCGATGCAGGCAGGGTTATGAAAAGTCCTTTAAACGGCAGCTCCAGACCTATATTTCTACCCAAAACATTATACCTTTATAAATTTAAAGGTATTCGTTGTGTGCTACAGTGACCATAAATATCTGAATTAACTACGGAGCTAATAAGAAGTGAACGTCAGGAACTCCAGATACATATTTTAGGCAAATAGGCAAAAAAAGGAGAACCCAGCTGGGGTTAAACCGCAGCATACTGAAAACATAATTTGAAGGTTCGGGAGAAATAGTATCCCTTAAAAGCGTCTTACCTTCGTCCCATATTTTTGCATTCAGATCAGGTAATGTTTCTACTTTTGCCTGTTCCTGTTGCACTTCAGGCAAGTTATTTTCGGGAGAAGAGACGGATCCATCCTTGGCGCTGTCGGGCGAGGAACACCTTCCTATAGACACATGCCTATATGCCTGCAGTCTCCACAGAACAGCCTCCTTCCCAGCGGGCAACACAGCCAGAGGACCAAACTCACGGCAGGCCCGTGCGGTGCAGCCGCACCTCCGCAGCCCCCGAGGAAACTCAACAGCACGGGCCGTGTTCAGCAGGCAACACCAGCGAGAGACGCGCCGGGCCCATACAGCCATGATCCATCCACCTCAGCACAGCATCCTACCAGGAGAAAAAGGGTGCGGAGTGACACAAGCGCTGCCTGCCTCGCCGTAGAGCGGGGAGCGTGAATCCCCTGGGCGTTACAGCAATTCCTCACTACAAAGCACCAAGTAGCCGCCTTAAGGCTTTAAACGTGCGACAAACGGAGGAGCCGAGTCTGAAGGCCACCGCCCGCCGCCCTGTACGACAGCCGTTCCCTCGGGAGCACGGGGGAAGCTCAGCCAGGACCTAAAGCCTCGCGGGGGGACGGGGCCCTCCGCGTAAAGCCGTCAGCGCACACTCGCCACACGGCTGGGTTGGGCCGCGCTCGCCGCCCTCCGCTCGCAGGGCTGCCCAAGCCGGCAGCCGCAGCGCGCAGCCCGCGGGAGAAGGGGCAGCGCCGTCCGACCCGGGC
>VYZT01032514.1:0-13202 GCA_013400735.1 Pomatostomus ruficeps | reverse complement strand
GCTGCGCTTGGCGGGACGCGGCGCGGGCGGGCGGCCGGGCTGGTTCGGGCCGCGCCGCCCCGCCCCGCGGGACCGGAGCTGCGCTGAGACGAGGGGAGAGAGGGGGCGAGATGGCATCGTGCGTGGGGAGCCGGACCCTGAGCAAGGACGACGTAAACTACCGCCTGCACTTCCGCATGATCAATGAGCAGCAGGTGGAGGACATCACACTGGAGTTCTTCTACCGGCCGCACACCATCACCCTCCTTAGCTTCACCATCCTCAGCCTCATGGCCTTCGCCTTCACCAGGTGCGCGGCCGCCGCGGGGAGCCCTAGCCCCGCCCCTGGGTGCCGTCAGCCCCGGGGCGCAGGGGGTTCCCGGCGGGGAGTGGGGGGGGTCGGTGCCCGACCCCGGGGCGAGCAGTGGCAGCGTGGCTCCTGCCGGGCCGTGGCTGCGGTGCGCCCCGCGCGGGTGTTGCATCGCCGGGCGCCCGCGCCCTTGCTCGGCAGGCCCGTGTTGGAGAGCGGGCATCCTCTCCCTTCCAGAGCGGTTATCATCCCCACTACGTTTCCTGCGAACTTGTTAATCATTTTGAGGGTCTCTGTTTAAGTCTCTACCAAAATACGTGTTTCAAGGAGTTGCCAAAAATGGGCTTTATTAGGCTGCCGAGCACCCCGCAGTGATATCACTCAAGTAGATGATTTACCGAGCGTGCAGTGACTGTTCTGTGGCATCAGTTCTGCACCCCACATTGTCTGTGGTCAGTCACAGGCTGACTCAAGCCCTGACACGGATGGGCTTAGCCACATTCTTTGTGCACCACATGAAAGGATCTGTGGGCATCACCCCTGCAGCCATGCGTGGCAATACGGCTAGAAATGGACAGGTTTTTCGGGAGCCTTACTTGAAAGCAAAGGGTATAGGAGTGCAATCTGATGGGTATCTTGCATGTTTTTTGAAGTTGTGCATACTTTTTATTGCCTCCTACTGGATGTGAAGGTGATTGCATAATCCTCTTTTAGACTAAATTGTGTAGTCTGTAGGCAGTGATTCCTGAGAGGTTTCCGCTGGGTAATGCAGTGTGGTTTAGGCTCATTTAAACTTTTGTGGCGTTGTGTGTACACAATCATGGATTTCAGTGGTTTTGTGGCTTAAACTGTTATGGTGGTGAATCCCCTCCCTCTTAAAAGGGACCTTAAAACATTCATTCATGACAACTCTCCATCTGATGTAAGAAAATCATTATTTGTCACTAAGCCTGATACACAGTTCAGTGTGTAATCTTATGTTTTATCTTAAGAATGCAAATGTAGGGTTTTCATCAGCTGTGAAATAATGGCCAAGCCTGGCTTGAGTTGAGACAGGAGCGTAAGGAAAAGAGTGTAACTGCAAATTATCTTAGGTGCCTTTTCTTGTTTCAACACGTGAATGGCCCCAAGGAAGATACTTTTGGTGAGCACATCTCTTGTTCTACTTGGATCCCACCAAAATCAGAGACATATTTCTGTGCTCTGCTACAATGTTTAATTACAGGCCTTTGCTACAAGTGCTGCTCTTGCCCTCATCCCCTTGCCTGATCACTCTTCTCCCTGAAGGGCTAATTTAGGTCAAACTTGTGAGTCACTAAGAGATTCTCATCACACTGTCGTTCTGAAGGATTAATGAAACTGATTGCTCACCTTTGGGGGAAGGAATTTTGCCATTAATTCTTTCAAGCAGAGGATGAGCCAAGAGGCAATTTCAGCACTAAGGAGTCTTCTAGGCCCAAATAAAATTGCTTCACTTCTGTGATGTTTGTTTGCATTTTTCTGAGAGGATTGCTGATTTGTCTTTCCATTTGTTTTGCTGTCTTTCTAACTGACTTCAGTTTCATTTTCTTCCCTCTGTCTATCTCTGCCTCACTTCCTGTGTTTAAATACCAGTTGAGTTCTCTTTAACTCTCCTCTATTTCTCCCCAGGTTGTGGAAGGTACGCTGATTTTACTTTCTCCCCACTCCCCCTTCTGCTATTTTCAACTATTGTAGGAGTTTCATAAATCTTCTGAGTGATGTCAGAGTGCTGCATCTGTGCCTTATTTGGGACAGTGTCCAAACCATATACACTCTTGGAGAAACTGGGGGAGAGGAGATACTTCCCCACGTGCTTTTAGAGTCTGTGCTCCCAGGTCTGGTCTTTCTGTTTCTATCAGCTTATTGCATTGAGTCTACACTGACTGTTCATTTTTCCACTTCCTGGGCACAAGGCACTGTAGTCTTCCCAGTAAGGTCTCACAAGGGATTCTTTGCTTCCTCTGTGCTGTCAGTTGTTCCGTAGCTCTCCTGGTCTGTTTGTTGAGTGGAGGATTTTCTGTGATAGATTCATGCTGATGTTGTGAAATAAAATTTATTTTTTCAGGAACTTCATCATAGACAGAGGAAATTCTGTGTTCCTTAAAGTCTCTCTTGTGTCTTCTGTTATTGTTTTGTGTCAGAAGTATGTGGAGGGTTCCGAGAAACTTAGAAAATACTTTTCCCTTGTATGTAGCAAGCCATACATAACATGAAGTCCTCCTTAGGATCACTGAGAGCAGCTGATACTGTCTTTGAGCTGATAGATACAGGTGAAACTGAACTTCAGATAGCAGTAGTCTTCAGGTATAATGATAATACTAATAATCCAGAAAAATAAATGTGTGTTTAATTTTTCTCTGTTAAAATGGGGAATAGAGGGAATTCTGTACTTTAAAGCACATCCTTCTAGTGCATCTGACAATGGCGGCAGCTTCCTTGATTGTTTCCTGCTGAATGAGCCAGACACAGGCTCCTCTGCTTCCATCCTGCACCCTGGGGCAGAGGTGTGGAATGGCTCTAGCTTTCCCTGTCCTCTTTCGGCCTAGATAGAGGTGTGTGGCATTCTCTGAGCCCAGAGGCAGCTAGCAGGAGTGAGTGCTGGAGGGTATATTTTTTGGGACACACCAATAGGACTGAGGAAGGTGACAGACTGGTAGCTTCTGGTATGAAGTTGCAGGGGTTTGTGGAAGCAGGAGTAAGACGTATGAGGATGTAGAGCTTTTGTCTTCCATGTCCCTTGATTAATGGATTTGATTAAACTGAATTATTGTGTATTCAGGTTTGGTTGAGTTTACGGAAGATCTTTTTTTTTCCTTCTCCTACATTATTCCAGATTTAGTGTCCTAGCTATTTTTTTCCTCAATTGAGTAGCCTTTCTTTTTTTTTTCTTTTGGTGGTGTAATAAGTCGCTAGTTGACATTTTTGTAATCTAGTGCTCTGGAGAAGAATAGAAAAGGGATAAAGAGTACGCAGTTATGCACTTTGTTTTTTATTATTTCTTCTCTTAAAAAGCCACAGAATTGAAAAATGCTCTTGTAAAGTGGGTTAAAATTGAGAGAATTTTAATCTGTGCTCCCACTTAAGCATCAGAAACCTTGGTTTTGCTGCATGAATGCTTGTATTTCAAAATCAGAGTCAACGTTTCTGGGGCTAAGTGAGGAGATGATTTAGCACATTTTCCCGATTGCAGCTTGTTGTCCCTTTGGCATTCCCCAAAATAGTTCTTCCCGGGAATACTATAATTCTTACACCAACTAGTGCATAGCAGTAAGTTTTATGCTCTCACCTGTTCTTACCTGCTTCTGGCAAGAAGATTGGGTGTCTGTCCCTTGTGAAATGTATCTGCAAGCCAAAATGAAATGCTTTGCTACTCACTTGGAATGAAATGTAGTTTAACACTGCATACATCGTTGTTGAGTGTGAGGGGAAACGGTGCCAACATGACTGGGACAGCTTTCCTGAAGCTGAGTAGTACTCAGAATCCTGATATGCAAAGGTGAGGACCCTTTATCCCACCTGGCACAGCAATTAAGTGATGTGATCGCAATGTCTTTCACTTCTTTCTTGGCCGTGATGAACTGATGTGATGGGACTGTAGTTATTTGTTCTATCTTAAAAAAAAAAAAAGAAATTCATCCTCTCAGTGGCAGCCGTGACAGCATATTCCTGTGTGTTATTTGCGTGTGTTAACAGAGGGATGTGGTTTTGCTGCCTGAGGCTCTGGCTAGGAAACGCACTGGATGGCATAAGGCTCTTGGGATTGCCAAGGGAGCCAGAGTGAAGCTCTGGATCATGGGGTTTATAGTTGGTATAAAGTGCCAGCCTGTGCACTGGTAAAGACTGGTAAAGCTGGACTCAGCTGGTTTTAAAAAAATGCTGTGCCGAGTCCCTAAGGCCTGCAGAGAAACCATTTGTGTTTAATGCATTTTTCCTTCCATACATTTAAATTAACACAGTACTTAAATGCGCCACAGTCATGAAAGCCTGCTCTGGAGCTCTTAGGGTTCAGTTTTGAGGAAAAGAAAAATAATTTGGCTAAGCAAGAAATATTTTGTAACTGCAGCAAGTATCTAATGTGGGGAGCATTTATGCTGTCATGGATTCTTTACTGAACTATCCAGAAATGTGACAGATGCTCTACCAGGAAAAGCTTTATACCTTTAAAGTTTGCTGGGAATTTTTTTGTTATTGTTTTGGGAGTAAATAAAGAAATATACTTAAATGGATAAACTGATCCTAAGTACTGATCCAGATAGTAAAACTTTGACTTTAGTTATAGTGGGTGATACATTATGAAATATTCGCTATTAATAGTATGATAGTCTGAAGTTTGTTTCTGTTTGTATTAGTGAAGTATCCCAGAAACTGACTGCTGGTTAGAAGAGTTGGGTGAGGGTTATTTTGTTAATCTTGTTAGCACATTCTACCAGCATGAAAAGAAAGAGCTCTGTCAAGTTTTCCTTGGCATTCCAAACTGAATTCTTAGGTTTCTGGCTATAATGTAACAGGAGCACAGATAATACCTGATGTTATATTCAGAGCTTTGGCTTAAGAGATCTAAAAGCAAATTGATATTTTTTTCTTGGGTCTTTTAAGCTGAGTCTCTGTTACTGATTCTAAGATGTATATTCATTATTTCTAAAGACTGATTGTAATCATTATTTCTGCCCTCGTCTCAGGCATTTGGCACTGGGGTTAGGCAAAGGGAAGTGAAGGGTACTGCAAGTAGCACCAAAACAGCGGAGGGAGACCTAGGAATTGCATCCAGGCTTCCAGAGGTTTTAGTTTAGGTCTGTTTGCTATGTAAAAGTAATTTGATGATGTTTCTATAAACATTAAAGCAGGAAGATTTTTTTCACCTTAGTTATATTTGGTCATTGCTTCTACACTGACTTCTAACAATGCTAATAGCTTACATGTGTTTATTGAATATTTAACCCTCTTTTAAGAAAGGGACACCTAGAAGTGTAGTGTGAAAATCATTCCATGCAATTACCATCTTAACTTGTTATAGAATGAGCATGCATATTTCTTATATTTCATTTCCATGTATTCTTTATTTAAATAATATATCTTGAGAGCCTTTTGGCTTCATCCTTATAATGTACTTTAAAAATGTGTTGTCTGTCTCTTTAGGGATGATTCTGTACCAGAGGATAATATTTGGAGGGGTATCCTCTCTGTGATTTTCTTCTTTCTAATCATCAGTGTTTTAGCTTTTCCTAATGGTGAGTAAGGTTTACACAGCTTATACATCATGTTTTTTAAATGTGAATTTGTCTTTATTGCTACTATACTTACTTTGACTTGTATTTAAATACCAATTTTCAGTGTATGTTTTCTTTACTCTTTCGAATTCCATTACATTCAGGAACACTCTCAAAATGGGTTGTAGTCATACTGAGCAGAGATAAGTGTTATTTATAGCTTATTATTTATAGTCTGCCTTTAACAAGGAAGTCACATTCTCAAAATCAGTGTCCTATTTGCAGATGTGCAGTTGCAGCTCAGATTGCTAAGTAATGATGCTAACAGACCCTTAAATAATGTTTAAGAGGACTTTGCCTCAGTATGTTTTAACAGAACTGTCATTCTAAAAATTCTCAGACAACTTGCATAAAGCACCTTACCAGAAGATAGTGATCGAAATGGTTTAAGTTGCATTACAATGTAAAACCACAGTTGCTCCATAGAAGTTAAAGCTGGACAAAAGTTTTGGTAGTTGTGTAAGGAGAAGAAAGTGCAAAAATGTAAGGAAGTTTGTGTGTCACTTAATTCTGTGGAAGAAATGCTTCTACCTGGTTTGTCGGTTTTGGTTTTTTAATTTTTACTTATTGCTGTCAGCAAAATCATAATTCTTGGGTCAAGTCTCAAAATTGGCAGTGTTCAGGAAAAAACAGTGATTGTGTTCAGGGCAGCTTCATACTGCAGAGTTGGGATGTGTTTTTGCCATATGTTAAAAATCCTATATGCACACTTTTCACAAAGTGCTGCCTGAAAAACTGAATGCCAGAGAAAAACAAGCTTTATGCATGCAGTGGTGAAAAAGTGGTCTGCAGTGTGTGCTGAAAATATTTGTTGAGCCACTTCTTGCTACCAAAATATATGATTCATCTTTAGATGTTTTCCAGTTTCACCAGACTTACCTTCTCTGCACTTCACAGTAGCTGAGAGGTTTTTAATCTAATAAATCAGTTTCATCACTGGCTCTAAAGTAAGTAATTTGACACTGGTAAAGAGCATAGGTGTCTTCCTTCTTGTCAGCTATATATGGTGCTCAGTTTGGAAATTTCAGGAGGCCTATTTGGTAACATTTCATGTTGGTCTGAAGGCTAAGCACCATGTTTCTTTGTTAACACACAGAAATTTGTATGGGATGTATTAACTGGGAGCAAGCTGCAGTCTGGAAATCAGGTCAGGACATCCTCAGGTGACACCTGAGATGTGGTGTCTGCTGAACAAACAGCATGCTACTGTTCTGGAAATGACTCCATAAAAACAGTGAAAAATTGTCTTCATGTTATCAATTGGCATTCTCCTTTTTCCACTCTGAAATCTGCTGTTACTTTTTTTTTTTAACAACATAGAGCTCCAGCTTTCAGGTGTATTACGTAATTTGATGAAGAACTGATCCATGCTCATGCCAAGTACTCATATGAGATATACTCAAAAATAAATTTCGTGGTTCTTACTGACTGTCTTCTAATAAGCTTTTTGTTTACTGTCTATAGGACCCTTCACACGTCCTCACCCTGCTTTATGGAGGATGGTTTTTGGTAAGTTTGTGTTTCTGACTTTTGCATTGATTTTGCAGGACCTACCTTTTTAACCTTCTGATGAATGGAATTGTTATGAAATGTAGTTGTTCATCAAACTTGCGTGAATGTCACTTCCACTTCTGAGCAGTTGCTTGTAATCTATTCTTAGTTATGTTTGGGAATATCGTTGTAGTTACTCTGTGTCAGGATGGTGTAAATGAATTCACCAAAAAGGGATCATTCATTCTGATACTCTGTTTTAATCCTGTTTTGTATTTCTTAATATCCTTCCCCCACACCTTTCCTACTGTCATCTCTTCCAACCTCAGCTACTCTATATACTGTCTGATTTCTAAATCCAGTTGAGTAGGTGGTTTCTTTTCATTATTGGCAAAATATGCTATTAATTTATATGTTTATTAAACTGCATCATTGCATAGCTTAACATTTATTAGTATTCTTGGTGTGTATATATTCATATTCTTAACTTATAATTTCATTAAAAGTACCTGTAAATACCAGTTGCATTCACAGTTTGAAAAATAATTCTGTTAGCTACAAAACTAACAAAATGAAATCCTGCTTCTTAAACATCTGAATTACACAGCAAAAACATGAGGAATTTTATTTTCAAATAATTCAGGGTTCACAGATCATATGCTAGACTGCACATTTGATTATTTTTAGGCAGACTGAATGTTTCTCTCTCCTGCCACCTTATATCTAAAAATAAGTAGCTTCCCAAAGTAGCTGATTACTCACCTGTTGACATTGAGAGGATACTGCTGATTAGACAGTACTTGTTAAACAAACTTGCTTCTTGTGAAGTTTGGGAAACACAGGTCCTACTGCTCACTTCAGGTTTCAGCACACATAAAGTAAAAGGTCATTCTCAATGTTGATACTGTCAGAGCTTGACCCCTGTACTTTGGGGAAAAGGCTGCATGCAAAATCAGGAGCAGCATTTTTCCCTGTGTAATTCTGCTGCTTCTGGCATGGTTCATTTAGCCGTGCTTCAGTTCTCAGACCCGTTGGGTAGATGAAGGTCAGGGCTGGTGTGTCCTCAGCACTTTTGGAGGCAGCCTGGCCTGCAGGCTGTGCTTCCTGTAGCAGGGTGACATCTGTTCCCCTTGTGTTTCTGGGAGGGACTGCAGAGGACCGTATAGACAGTTCCTGTTCATGTGTGTCTCTGAAAAAAAGTTGCTTTCTAGTACACACTGGGGACTATCAACACGTGAGTCCTGGTTATAGTTTAAAATGCCTTTTTAGAATTGCTGTAGTTTATTTTGGATGGCAGACCCTAAGTTTATTCACATTAATCTTTCTGCCTTCCATGACATTGCTGCAGGATACAAGTACATTTGGGACTATGGAAATAGTGTTTATACATCTCTACCAAATGTGGTCTTAGATATCTGTGAACTTGTGGATAATGTAAAGATATGCTCCCAACAACAGCTTCAGCTGCCTGCAGATCTGCACCCAGGACTCGACTTATTACAAATTTTTCTTTTAAAAAAAAAATCCTGATTCAGACAGGGAGGAGAGAATGCAACACTGTTTTATAATTTATAGTGGTGTGAAAATAAATAATAATCATATTTATCTTTAAAAGGTTCAAGCAGCAAATTTTCCAGCTCACAAAAGTAACTCAGATGTGCATTAGTTTATAATTACTCTTTATTGCCAGCACAGCTCAGAATTGCCAGGTGGCATTATTAAATTGATCTTTATGTTGAAATCTGCATAAATGCTTAGGAACTTGACATAGTGAGACCAAAAGTACTTGGAGCAAAGGGACAGAGCTAATGCAATCATGGTTCCTAATGTATCTCTTACTAAGGAGCCTCCTGATCACAGCCTTGTACCACACGTGTCTAAACTGGTTGGACTGATTTTGTTTTGATGAGGTTCATGCAGTTGAGCATGTATTGTATCACTTGTCACAGGAGGGGACATGAAGGGCAGAGTGCTCACACATTGCCATGTGACTGGTGTCTCTTCAGCTTCTGCATGTACCTGCTGCATATAGGAATTCACTTGTAGAACAACTGTTTGAAAGCAGCTTCTTGGACTCTGTGTTCCAAGCAGTTTTGTGAGTGAACATGATTTTAAAACTGAGTCTTTTTGCAGGTCTCAGTGTGCTCTATTTTCTGTTCCTGGTGTTCGTGCTGTTCCTTAACTTTGAGCAGGTAAAGGCAGTGATGTATTGGCTGGACCCTAATCTTCGATATGCCACAAGGGAAGCAGATATTATGGTATGTATCCATGGCACTTCATTGTACATACTTTAGTCATGTTTTACATGAGGAAAGGGGTAAATCTGAACTTTCTGGCATGAACAGTGCAAGTTTGTGCCTGTACTTGACAGAGTCAACATGTTCTTTGTGTCCACTACTATTTATTTACATTGAAATCAGCTGCTGTAAAAAACAGTCTTCTCAGTATATTTTTTTTCTAATGTAGATGTTTGGATGAGTGTGCAATTGGGAATATTACATATGTTTCCAGTGGGGTGGCTTTGGATTCCTTTTGGTAATGGTTATGAGTATGGATACTGAAAACAGACTTAACAAGGTAGTATCTAAATGAAGCCTTTATGGTGTGTGTCCCAGATCAGGTTTTTTGATACTACAATGCTACACTCAAAGAACTTTGGTCTTACCTTGTTGCTCTGAGCTTAGTACACTACTATCATGCTATGGAGCATGTGCAGCATGTGTATGTATGGCAACTGCAGGACTGCTCCCTTCCTGTCACTCAGCTGAGCACTGATGCTGTTACCGTTGGGAAATTATTTCCATAGACCATAGTCTGGAGTGGCATAGAAAGCCAGGTTTGTTCTTCTGCTTACTGAGCAGCTTGCAAAGAGTTTTCCCTGCAGAGAACATTCCCCTTCATAAGGGGACACAAACACAGAGAGCTGAGGTTGTAAAAGGAGGCCTGGGAGAAGGGTGTGAGTTGTGAAGGGAGGCAAACAGAACACTGTGTGAACAGTTGGGCACCAAGCAGAAAAGAGTTTACTACATGGGGAGGGAAAGTTGCCAATCTTGCCCTCCTCACTCTCACATCAAATTACTCCTCACCACCTGACCAACATGCTCCCTTGACCTTGGGATTGTGCATCTGTCCACCATTGTCACCTGTTGTATAGTAGGTGCTCTTATAGGGCTCATGCCTCATGAGTAGGGAAATTCACTGATTGTATTTCACATGTGGCAATTTACTGCTTGTGCAAACCAGTGCACAGCACCTCATCAGCAGTGGCTGCAAACTCCTGCCCTGTAGCACGTGGGGGAATGGAAATCTTTACAATGCAGTAAGCTTACATTAGTTGATTGATAGAGGGCTGTGTGCAGCCTCCTTACCCGGAAAACTGGATGCTTCAGGTATTACACCTCAGCTTGCCAGCAGTATGTGTTGTGCAACTCCAGCATGAGGAGTAGGGCTGTGACTTCTGCAGGAGACCTGTGGTGGTGGAGAGGCAGGGTCAGCCTGCCCTTAGGATAGGGGAAGGACCCATGGCTAAATGCAGCCCCAGCACGGGTGTCCCTGGTGTTGCTGAGCAACAAAAGGGAGCTGAGACAAGGAGCCTGTTGGTTTGTCGGATTCATCTGGCTCTTCTGGCATTTAAGTTAGAAATAGATTCTAACTAGGGGAGGACTACTATTACTACTGGCACAGAACCCAACAGTACAGCAGATTCCCTGACTGTAGGAGTCAATGGAAACTTGCCCCATACTACTTTGCAATCCTGATATTGCCATTTAAAGTAGGAGTAAATTTTTAACGTTCGGCTATAATGAAGGCCGCAGCTTGGTTGCTTGCACAGGACTGGCAGAGTTGCTTGGGTATAAAAAAAATGTTCAACACATTTCACTGTATGGCTGGCAGAACTGCAGCTGGAAAGATGAGATAGAGAGGAAAAAGCCCCCATAAAAATAAAAGCAAAAAAGCAAGAGTTTTGGAAAAAACACCTTACTTTTGGAGTAGCCTCATTGTGTCCACTCATCATAGGTATTGTGGTGTAGCAAGGAGCCTGCACCTTCTGTGGTGCATTCTGTGCTTCTCATGCTGGCAAATGAGCCAGTTTCAGTTCTCTTGGTGCACTAAAGCTGCAGGTTTGCCATCCTTAGAACAGGTGGTGTACCTTTCTCTGACCAGCAGCACAGGCATGCAGGAGAAAGCACCAGCAGTAAGGGTTATTTATAGTAACTTATCCAACCCCTAGCTATCATCCCACAGTGGGACTTATCTGCCTGCTGATAGAAGGATTTGTGTGAAATTATGCATTCTTCTCTTTGTGGTGGCCAGGATTTAAATCATCCTCTGCTATCTCCTTTTCAGCTTGATCAGTGTTCATTTGTGCAGGTTTAGCAATAGTTCTGGCCTGAAAAAGAATTCTTAGTACCACAGCAGTGAGCAGTGCTGTGTTGTCACCTGCAGGTGGCAATGTGTATTTTAGGAGGATTGAAGAGCAGAGATTTTTTAAAATGTGTTTCCTCTTAGGAATAGTTCAGTTTCTGCCCAGTGACAAGACAGAAGCCCGCAGTTACAGCCTCCTGATGGCATACAAATTTTTTTTCTTGTTGGGCAGTGATTCCTAGCACTTGTTGTACAACATGTTAAGAGAACCCAGTTCCTTTTTAATTGGTGACTAGAATATTAATTAATATTCTTAAGGAATCTGCTGCTCATCTGTGACAAAAAACATTGCAAGTTCCCCTTGATTTTTTCCTAAATTTTTTTTTTTCAATCCGGGCCTGTGACTGAACATCCTCAATGTGAATGAGTTCTGGGAAATTACTTACTTGAGGAAAATAAGACACAAAAGATACTCAAGTAAACATTGAGATGAGTAACATTACATCAGAAACTGGGGAGGATTAGCCACTAATGACCCACATCTGAATACCAGACAGCATGAATGTGGGGAAAGGTGGTTATTTCAAATCAAGACTCCAAAGAAAGGCAAATAATTATTTTCTGGAGTATTGTTTGCTGGTTTTATTGTTACTGATTTTATTGTTTTTGTTACTTCTCTGTCACTTAAGAAATACATACTTCTTCAGGCACCAAGGTCTATTTATAATCCCTTTAAATTAGCGCTGTACAGTGATGGCATTGAGTCTTAATACTGGAATTTTTCTGCCAGAGTTTAGAAGGATAAGAAAATGAAATAATGCTAATTTTAATACCCTTATCATTCCAGGCTTATTGCACTGAATGAAAAGATGTTCCTTCTTTCCAAAGTTGTGTGTTGATGGAGTAATTTTGTTGTGGGTTTTTTTCTTTTCATAACAGGAGTATGCAGTGAACTGTCATGTTATCACCTGGGAGAGAATCCTCAGCCATTTTGATATATTTGCTTTTGGACATTTCTGGGGCTGGGCTATGAAGGCTTTGCTGATCCGCAGCTATGGGCTATGCTGGACTATTAGCATCACCTGGGAGCTCACTGAGGTAGGCCACTCTTTTATCTTAATTATCAACAAAGGTGTGAGATGTGAATTGTTCTTGGGGGAAGTGTGAATGTTACTAGAAGGATGACTCTCTAGTTCTCAGTATGGATTTACATTTTAAGTCTTATAAACCTGATGCTGCATAACTGATGCAGTTGAATTAGCACACTGGGTTTTAGGTAAGTGATTTATTACTGCTTGAATAGAAAGGAAGTCTAGGCCAGCCTATTTGTGCCGTTCATAATTTATTTTTCTGCTGTTATGGGGATCATGCTACGTTTTCTACTTCACATATTTCCTGATTGAGAGGAACTGTTCTCCTTTTTCACCTTGCAATATCTGTGATCTACTGTCATGGTCCCTTGACCTCACCTACAACAATATCACACATTCTGTATAGTCATGCTTAACATACAAATGAAATGGAGTTGAGGGATCTTCTTGATGTAAACACCTGAACTTAGCCTTTAAATTCAGTTTTCTGTAAAGCCTGCTGTCTTGAGAATGCTTAGCTTATCTGACAAAGCATTTATAATTCAGAAATACAGATAAGGATTTATTCATCTAAAATTAAACTTTTGGGTTTGAAAATCCTGATGCTGTGAGTTCCTCTTCTAAATGTGTTTTTGTTCTGTGGCATTGAAGGGTAATGTGTTTTCTAAGTGAATTTGA
>VYZT01032511.1:0-51572 GCA_013400735.1 Pomatostomus ruficeps | reverse complement strand
TTTTTTTCTCTTCTCTTTGAAACATGGCTCTAGCTGCTATGGTTGCTTAGAAAAATTTCCCAAGTGTGAAATGAATGTAACCTATGCTGAGTTAACAGCATGCAATGCCAAGAGAAGTGTTAGGAGAAGCTCTGAGCAAATCATTCAGGGACTGATGTGGGATTCAAATCCAACTGCTGATGCCTTATAAGCAGTCAAGGATTTTGCCCAGCTGTATGCTGAAGCAGCAGCCTGGGTGCAATAAGAACTTTAATATTTTCTGTAACTTCATGTAGTTAAATAATTACAACTACAACTCTAATGGGAATAACATTAAGCAGATGTTAAACAACCTTTTTTATCACATCGAAGAAGAATGAGTGATTCTGAGCAATTTTGACTGTTTGCATGACAGATTAACTTAAAGTAAACAAAGGCTATGGGGGGCAGGGTGAGCTGTAGAAAAAGCACTGTTCAACCTGTCACTGGTAGGCTCTGCAAAGGTCACAGCAAGATCTTCATTCTATACTTGGTAAGTGCAACAAGTGTATCCCTTGATAATTGATTTGTAACCTTTCAACAGCTTGGTGAACAGGAGAAATGGCATAGAGCCAAGAATGTAAACTAATTAATAAATCCACAGAGGGGTAAATTAAGTCAACTGAGAGAAGAAGCAGAAATAGCCCAAACCAGAAGTCCAAGAAAAGGGAAACAGTGTCCTTGAGCTCTGTTTGGTAGTCATGTGCAGTGTTTGATCGCAGAGATCCAAGAACCGGGAGGGTAAAGAGGGATGAAATTTGGGCACAGCAAGTATAGGGTGAGACCTGGAGTAATCATCGTCAATTTTTTTACAAAGGGCTGGAGATAAAGAAAAAAATGTAAATTACTCATATAATGAGTATTTTTAGATACTTCATGTTTACCATGAAGCTTCGCTTAATATTAAAGTGATCTCTGGCTGACCCAGCAATGCTGAATATTTCATTCTTTTAGGAGTCCCAAATCATTAAACAAAATGAACAGGCACCTTTCACGCCACAGTACTGTAAGAGTTTCAGAGACGTGCTTTAAACAGTGATGTAAGGATTGGGTGGGAGAGCAGTGATGCTAAAAGCTACATCAATGAAAATCAATTTCCTTTATAAGAATAATAAGCAGTATCCTTTTGCAAGCAGTATGAGCTGCATTGAATGGCCCTTGTCCCAGCAAAAACATACTGCACTTCACCAAGCTAAGATGAGTAGTGCTACAGTTCTGGGTGAGGAAGGCAGCTCCCTGAGGCCTGGCACCTTTCTCTAGAAGGGACATTCCAATGCACTCTGCCACATGCCCAGCACTGTAAATGCAATTCAGCAAATCCTTTTACACCAAAAAGCTAAGCAGAGAATACACTTCAATAGCTCGTTCAAGGGCAAGAGAAGGAGTCTTAGTCAGGCCTCTGAAGTGCACTATCAAATACAGTCAAGGACATAATTTAGTGCCTTTAGGTTAGAACAAAAATTTCTATTTTCAATGAGTAAAAAATTGCTAAAAAAACTACTTTGAGAAAATTTGGGATCCATTTGTAAAATAATAGAAATAAACTAAAGAGAAGCCATTCAGTGGCAGAAGTCTGACAATGCTGACTAGACAAAGCTGCTTGTTTATCCACAGCTTCAAAATGTTAGCATGTATGTGACCGCTTCTATCTTTCCTTAGGGAGTAGTAAGGAACAAAGAGAGATGTTCAGTCAATGTGCCAATGTACCAATTTGACTTTCAAGGTTTTGAGAAACATAAGTAAGTGGGTTGCTTGAGAGGTGCCAAACCCCTCTAACTCTATGTATATAAATCTATACTTCAATATGTTTTGTTTTTCATCAGACATCAACAAAAGAAACTGGGAACAGGAGAACATCCAGGAGTACCCGGACTCCCCAGTTCAACCAGCATTATCCCATGTTACATGGGGAATCTGTGAAACTGAAAGTGATTTTATATATGGGGAAGTGGAGAATCGACTAGATTTACTTCAAGAACAACTCAACAGGTAAAAATAAAGATAAGACCAGAAAAAAACCTGTGCGTGAAAGAGTACATAATACAACTGATACTGATGATGCTACAGGAGGAATGAATTTGTGCAGGAAGTATCCAAAAACATTCAGATTTTCAGAAGCTCAAAAATACAAAAATATGTCTGATGGGAATATCACTTTTTTGTCTGTATGAATTCTGAGCAGCCTATATATCACCTAAGTTAAGCTTTCTAGAATCTTGGAAAAAACAGTTCTGGGAATTCTGGGTACACAATCTTTAATACATTGCCAGAATATTCATATCTTTTACCTCTAAGTATGCACATTAGCTACTCTGAATGGCCTTGCAGTAGAGCCATTTTCCTCAGCTGACTGTTTCAGAAGACCATCTTTTTAACCAATAAGTTGTATTGAGGCCCCTCAAATTGTTACATTTAAATCTCACCCCATCAAAGTGCTGTTCTTGGATCATAGAACCATCAAAAAGTTTGGGTTGGAAGGGACATTAAAGATCATCTAATTTCAACCCCCCTGCCATGGGCAGGGACACAAAATGGCAATTTTCAGTATCTTCATGGTCTGAAGTACTTTTTCTTTCCTGGAGACTCAAAGTACACTGGCTGCCTGCTTTTAAAAATGTATTGCAGATGAATTCCCTTTTAGATGCATTAATTGTTCTTGCAACTCTATAATAAGTAAAACATGGGAGTATGCAAAGACAAAATACTTTTACCTGTTACAACAGAAAAATTATGCTTTCTTTATAAGATCCAATATCACCTTTGCTTAATACTGATATATTACACTTTACTGGCAGCTAAACAGCATTGCTTAGAGCATCTTAAAAATATGGTTACACAATTTTGATCCATCCTGCACTGTAATTTACCATGTAACTTCACTTAAACTGCCCTATGCTCAGGACTGTAGCTTTTTTTCATTATTTTCACCCTGTAATTCCATTACTTTCAATATTTTTCCATGACAAATACTATGACATGCACTCAGTCCTAATTATACTTTAGTTGCTCTTCACTGGCATTCTGTGCTGTATATTTTAGCAATCAGTTTAAAGATGGGTTAAATGCATATTGATTCCTTCATCTACCAGAAGACAATCAAACGAGTGTTTTTCATTTCTGAATACGACATAATGCATTATAAAGAGATTTTTAACACGTAACCCTAAACTGCTGTAATTTCTAATTGCAGTAAAGTCAAGTAATCTAAGTAACTTTAAATGTCCCATAACCAAATGCCTGCAGGATCCCCATCAACAGTGTGTAGTCTTTTGGTCACATTTCATTTCCTGAAACCTTAAGCTCTCGGAAGTGAAGTTATACCTCAAAGTTACTCATAGTTTTATCAAGCAAGTTCTCAGTATTTTCTTCTGTGAGAGAATATAATTGTTGCTGATAAACTAAGAATTAAATTGTTACGTATTTTATTAAATCACTTTATTCTTTAGTTCTTATCATATTTTTAAAGCTTTTCAGGCTTTCAGGATTCGGGACTTGCTACATTTTTTATGAATGTAACAGACAATATCCTTTCCTGCCTTTGTCAGATCTGGCCTGCTAGCTTAAAAAGCATGGTCACTTCTCCCTGAAATTTTCCATGCCAAGTTAGAGGATTGGCATAACACTCAATTATTAAATAGACATAAAGGGCTGAAAAGCCGCTGGACAAGGAATATGTCCCTAGAGTTATCTCTGTTTCCCTTCTTTAAGCAATTGGAATTCCATGGAGACTATGGGCCAAGCATCTGGGGTTCTCCTGTTTGTTTGGGTAGCATGGATTTGTTTTAGATTTTGGAGAATGAAAATCGAACTTTTATATGCAATGATGATAAATAAAGACTACCAGAGATAATCTTTCATTTGAAGTACCAGGAAACTTTCAAGTACTAACAAAGTTAAGAGGGGAGCAATTTTAGAGTTAATTCAAAGTAAAAAATAATCTTGAATGCAGATTCTCCAATGCTACCTTTAATCTGCTGAGGAGTTAAGGCCCAAGTCTAGCAGATGGAAGTTCTCTGGATGGTGCCATGCTCCTGTTCCTGCAACATTTCCCCCTGTGGCATCAGCACCATGCTTGTGTGAGAATAGCACATCTGCAAGCAGCAGAGAACCCAAGGGAGCTGAAAAAGAAAGCGACTAGGGCAGGTCTGACTCTAACATTAGTCTGAGTTTGGGACTCTTTTTCTGAGAGCTGATGCCACAAAACCAGTTTCTCCTGATAAAGAAAGAAACAACATCCCAAATACAATTTGAGCATACCTTTTGGATTATTTTCACAGACACTTTTATAAATAAATGACAGAGGCAATGGACAACTCCAACAGGATAAAAATAACGTCAATGCAGCACATGGTAAAAGCAAAAATCTGAAAGCACAGGATTAATTCTGCTACCATAGGGAGCCAAGTAGTAACATTCACAACATTAAAAGCTGCTGACAAAGATTTGTTTACTCTGTCAGAGGCTGAGTTGCTGTACAGAAGGCTGTATATCTGCATTAGAGTCTGCCAGCACGTGCTGTAGTCTTCCAGCAGCTGGGAAGGCACAATAGGCATTACCTTTTCCTGAGTTTGTCACAGATTTTGGCCATTTAAAGATCATTTCAGTGCTATGGAATTGTAAGTATGAACAACATAATCATCTCAAGTGTTTCAGAAGTCATATACAAATTTACAAAAAGCAAAAAAAAATGTTAAAGGTACAAAATTTGAACATCAGAAATGCTGACATTAATTCTGAGGCCTGCATAAGTTTGAATAAATTTTCACAGTAATGAGAATCAGGCAGTTGGATTTTTAATGCTTTTGGAAGCATCTTTATTTTCCTAACTGTGGAAAAACACAAATGTGGTTTCTGCTTATTTCAGTGCATTGTATTAGCATGTCAGAATTCATTGTCAGATGCATCAATATAATGTCCCATGATCAGCCAGTACAAATCAATTTAGTTACAATGAAGAGAATACATTTATCCCAGTTATTTTCAGCCAGATACCCAGTCCCCCGCATTGCTTCTTGTTGCAATCCTTGGACACAGTGATGAACTCATTCTTAATGTAGCAAAAACCGGAGAAAAGTTTGCAGATATGTTCTGCAAAGGGAGAGCCAGAAGCTTTGGAAGGGCTCCGTACTCCCTCTACTGTTCTCTCCTATTTAAGACATGGTCATGCCACTAGAAGCAATGCTTTTACTAGTAAACCGCAGGTCCCTCTTGAACACCTCTGCAATTGGTGTGTAAAATATAGCTGTTCCTGGCCATGAGTTAACTGATTTCATTTTCCTTTTCTAGGCTTGAATCCCAAATGACTACAGATATCCAAACCATCCTGCAGCTTCTGCAAAGGCAGTCAGCACTCATTCCACCTGCCTATAGCATGGTGACAGCAAGTGCAGAGTATCAACAGCCAGCAATCCGGGTCATACAAAAGCTTCAGCCTGCAGCATCGATTAAAACAGACAGAAGTTTCAGTCCTTCATCTCAGGTAAGTACATGTCCAATAAGATCAAAAGAGGTTTCCTAGTCTTTTTATCTTATGAGGAAGAAATGCATACCAATCTAGGGGCTGGTTCACTAGTTTAAGAAGTATGAAATTATTATTTTGACCTAGCATCTCCACAGTGGGTTTAGACACCACAGTTTCAGAGGCCACGTTTTCTCTGAGGGTTGTAGAGATTCCATACAATGATCTTCTAATCAAACAGATTTACTTTATTGTCATGTTTTTCACAAAAGTTAGCAGAAAATTAATCCAAGTGGTTAAAATGTTCAGATTTATGCAGTTCTGGAGTTATGCTCTAAAACAGAACTTCATATTCAAGAATGTTGAGATCCATACTCTTAGATTGGGTCTCGAGAGTAACCAGCCCTTTAGAAAGGGCTGCTTATATGTGTATCTTGATGTCATATGTGCAAGTCTGAGGAGAGGAAAAGATATCCAGGCTTCTACAATTAATCAGCAGAATTGCATTCAATTACATTAAATCAAATTCAGTACCATGTAAAAAATATTTCAGTACACTGCATAATTTCAGATATGGTTTTCCATCAACCATCTGAATGTGCTAATTTTGAACAGAACAAGAGCCTGGAAGAAACCAATTTAATTAGTACCATCTTGTTTCTTCTCATCCCTTACAGTGTCCTGAATTTTCAGATGTTGAAAGATCAAAACTTAAATCCAAAGAATCCCTCTCAAGTGGAGTGCATCTGAATACAGCCTCAGAAGACAACCTGGCTTCTTTTTTAGACCAAGAACGTGACCAGTCTGTAGAGCATCCCCCACAGCCTTGTAAAACTTGTCTCCCGCCAGTTAGGCACCCTTCCTTGCCAGAATCTTCACTAAGCACTGTAGGAATCTTGAGTCTTCATAGGCATGTTTCTGATCCTGGTCTTCCTGGGAAATAGTACTTTTATACTATTACTTCACATAAAAATGTAAGTGCTTTTAATGGCTGTTTCTCCTTTTTTTTTTTTCTTTTTTTTTTGTATTTATATCCTCTATACTTGACTCAGGGGCTACAAGGAATATACCATTATATGCAAAAGTACTGTATATTTTCCTAAATCTGAAGCTTGTAAGGTAAAGTTGAGCAGTTCTGATGTAAATATATATATATATATACACACACTAACTGTATGTTCCAAATGTAAAACTGCCAGCATTCTCGAGGCACCTTATATTTTTATTTTTTTTAAATAACATGCATGTTCTGAAATTACAGTTTATGTTGCATGGAGATTACCATTTACTGCTGTCATGGAAATAGTATTTTATTGTGGATATGTCTTCAGAGCAAATAGGAGACCAATAACAATAATTCACATAGAAAAACTCCTACCTGACCAAGCTAAAATTCAAGAAAAATTCTTTTAGCTCACTTTTGAAAATTGATTCACCTTTCTTGTAGTGAGCTTCTTAGAATAAATCACAATGAGTCTGAATGTAAAGAAAGAATAAGGTAACCAAGTCTTCTGGGCTTGAAACAATCAGGACAGAGAAAAGAGCCTCCTTCCAAACTAGTTGAAGTGGGGCAGTATTTTAATATACAGGAAAACTGCCATATGCTGGAAAGTATCACCATAGGTCACATCCACAAAACTGCACTAAATTGAATCATTTGTTTCCATTACATTTTGGTTTTGGGTTTCTGTATTGTTTTGTTTTTTTTTTTAATTGCATCATAGAATTCATCTGTGATGAGCAGACAGGTACTCTTCATCTGTCACACAAACATAATCGAATGCAATAAACCTAATTTCTATGTAATACAGAAGACTGTGTTCCTTTTGTTCAATACAAATTATTAACAGTCTGTTTTAATTTAAAAATATTTTACACATTTTTTGTTTTATAATTAGGGTGGCTGTTTGCAGTTACCTCTTTGTACTGACCGGCCCCTCCACAGTGCTCATACACACAGACCTCACACGCGTTCCTGGATGGGTGCATGTGTGTATTTTATATATGTACATAGGTGTGTATGTATGTGTATGTGTATATATATTTATATACACACATACACACAAGTGTGTGTATATACCTACACTTACATGTAGGAGTATAGATATAGAACTATATATATATATATGTATATATGTAAAATCACTTTCAGGAACAATTGTAAACTTTCTTATTACAAAATGGGTAAGCTTAGCTTGTGTCCAAAGCTGACTACATTAGAATAAAATGATCTAAGGTCTGTAGGCTTTAAATACAGTATGTACTCTATGTGCATAATGCTTTGTGAATACTTAGATTTAATTTTATTAAAATATTATTCTGCTTCAAATGTTGTGTTTATTTTAGAAGGAAATGACCTTTTTATTACTCTTTCAAATATTTTTAAATGTTCATATGGTTTTCTAATCTTATAGCTTTAATGTGAAATTCCTCTAGGATGAGAACTGGTTATGGAAAAGTATGTAATCCAATTAGAGGGGGAGCACTTAAATATTACCTAAATCCAAACGAAACCCTCTGTCCTAAATCAGTGCTAACAGAGAGTTGCAACAGCGGTTGTCTCTGACATAGATACATATGTTGGGGTCAGAATGAAACATGACACTTTAGTCATACACAGCCAGTAGATAAACCCAAGGTAGGTGAATCTCTCCCCACCTAAAATTAGTGTGAGTGTTGAGCTACTGAGCACGGCTCTGCTTTAGCTTTGCTTTTAAAGATACCAAAATGAATTAAGTCAATACCTTTGTCACTGGAAGGATAAACTAACCCTTCCCATAGAGGATCAAATTTTCTACTGCCTCATGCTTCTGTTGATTGTTGAAAGGTCCCAATGCTACAACAGGCTGACTGCTCTTCTACCACGAAGACAGGAGGGCTGCACTGCCCAGTGCCTTGCAGGATCAGATCCTAGGGACCAGTCAGAATCTCTGCCTGCATATACTCCATTGAAACAGGAGTGCTGGATAACAAATACCTTCGGGGGTTTTTTGTTGTTTAGTTTTCTTGAAATAGCAAGTGTTAACAACTTCTGCTCTATCTCAGCCTGGTAACTAACATTCATGTCTGTTACAAGAAACAAGTTAGCACATTTTCTAAAAAGGTATTTGTGGTTATACTACATTCTAAGAAGTCTGATATAAATGAAAAATAAAATTAATGAAAAAAGTATAATGCATGAGCATTGCTTTACAAAAGGCCATTTGTCCAATTTCATCACTTGGTATTTCTCATTACTGCAAAGAGACTGAGCAAAACAGGTGGCCTGGGGAAGGAGCATTGGGGAAGACGAAGACCAACAACTACTGCAGTCAGTCTAAGTGAAGGAAAAGTTTCATTTCTTATTCCAATTTTTGGCGCAAAGAGGCTTTTTTCCTTCTCTTGTCCTTGTACCAAGGAGAAAAATCTCAAATGGGCACAAATAAAGAACACTTTATAATGTTATGGAGATTCTAAACTCCCTGCCAAGGAATGCAAAAACAAAAGATGAAAGTTTGGTTGCAACACTCTAGCTGCCCCTTCCCTGCCACAGAAAGATCTGCTTTCTCAGGTAACTTCTTTCCTTGTTGAGGTTCAATGAAGTACATGAAGACCCACTGCTTCAAGCTTTTTTCATCCAGAAACAGGTACAAACCATTTGGTTTGGAAATGTGTTCATTTTCTAAACAGCAAGAATTGCCCCTTTTNGTGGGCCTCCCTGTAAGTCCAGTCTGGTTTTCACTTGATAGAAATGGGTCTGTGTTATCCAAATCAAGCTGGGAATCATTTTAAGGGTTGTATACCGACACAGCTGTAACATATCCATAGAAGCTTTCAGAACTTTAGGAGGTACGTTTTGGGTTTGCTTGAACATAGGAACACTCGGCTATATACACTAAAAACCTGTGGCTAAAAGTAAGTATAAATTATAAGATGTAGATACAGAGAAGTCTCCTGGAAATTCAGGAATGGCTAAAGTTGCTGAAGTACAAAAGCAATGTGGACAATCACTCCAAATGTGAGGTGAGACTGTACAGATCAGCAGAGCTCTTAATGAAGTTCATTGCCTCCTACCAGTTATGGGTGTAGTCAAACATTTAAAGAAACGGAGAGGTTGTGATGTTTTTCAATAGTTAAGCTGTGCAGCAACCTGTTGATGTCCCGGCACTGTAGGGACACACACACACACACGTAGCCGACTAGGCTGAGGAGTTAAAAAGGAGAGTTAAACAAGAGAGCTAAATGAGAGAGTTAAAGGAGGGTTTAAAAAGAGCGAGGGCAGAACCTTCTGACCTTTATTTATATGTTCTTAGAAATCACTGTGGATTGGAGGTAGAAATTACTACCTCTCAATCACACTGGCCAAAGGAAAAATCTATCACATGTCTCTGCTTAGGAGAATGGAATGAAAACAACAAGGACAGTTAGCAAAAACATGGCCATGTTTACAACAGCATGCGTGAGAAAGTATTACAGCAAAGAGAAACATTCAAGAACTGCAAAACTCAAGACAACAGCAACCTGAACTATTTGGATGTGCATATTCATCTACAGGCACAGCTTTACAGCAGTACACAGTAGTCATGTGTCTTGACCTGCCCAACTCTGCTGTTTCCTGGAAGCATATGCCCAACTGCACGTCTCTTTCCATCCATGTTCCCATGCTGTTCACTTTGCAAACCATTTTCTGGTCTCCCACCCCACTGCTGGCTGTCTGCAGATGAACCTGTCTTCCCTTTTCCTGCTGCAAATTGTGTCCTAGCAATTCTGTCTCTCTGGTGAGCACTCATCAAAGCTCCTGTCTCATTCACCAGCATCATAAGTAACATACAAAAAGCGCTGTTTGGCATGGCCTCTGGCTGCCTGCTGAGGTGAAGCAACTGGAGTCTTGCCCACTGATAAACTATGTGTCCTCTCATTGGAGCTGCTGAGCTGTAAAATGCTGGACACAAATAGAATTGCAGCAGACTACAATAGCAGCACAGCAGAAGGCACAACTCCTCCCGTGACAGTTGTACTTAATAGCACACCTGCAGATCAGCACCCCCATCTTTCTGTCCCCTCCTGTTAAATGTTCTTACACTGCGATCACTGTGTGAGAATGTACACTGCACGATGCGGTGCTGTGCTGTGCTATGCAGTGTGATGGTGGGCTGTGCTGTGCTGTGCGGTGCAGTGTTGTGGGGTGCTGCGCTGTGCGGTGTGATGGTGGGCTGTGCTGTGCTGTGCGGTGCAGTGTTGTGGGGTGCTGTGCTGTGCAGTGTGGTGTGATGGTGGGCTGTGCTGTGCTGCGCTGCGCTGTGCGGTGTGGTGTGATGGTGGGCTGTGCTGTGCTGTGCTGTGCGGTGTGATGGTGGGCTGTGCTGTGCTGTGCTGCGCTGCGCTGCGCTGCGCTGCGCTGCGCTGCGCTGTGCTGTGCGGTCCTCCGGCCTTTGCGGCTGGGCCACGTCCCGGCCTCCCCCGTGCGCTCCAGCCCAGCGGAGAAGGGCAGCGCCCGGGCTGTAGCGGGGCCGAGCGGTGGCACCGCTCAGCCTTTGTGATGGCCAAGGAGAAAGCCGACTGCTCCTCCCCTGCACTGCCAGAGCGACTGCTATGAACCCTGACACTAATTTCAATCACATTTGAAAGGGACAAAGGTCTCAAAATCAGGGTAAGCATCCAGGGGAGCGACAGCATCAGGGTATTTGCATCATCCGTGGACAGAGCAGGAGCTCAGCCATCATCTGTGCAACCTCATGCTAAGTGGAATAAACAAGTTCATTCTTTATCTCTGGAAATCTCAAATGTCCTTTTAATGTCTGCAAACTCTTAGAGCCAGTAAAGGCTCTATTTTGGGATAAATGTACAGCCTGATTTACCACCACACCATACACAACAAAGCAAACACACAAACAACCCATCTGCACACTCTGAGCCCAAGTCCTGTGGGCTCCTGAGACTGAGCAAGGAAGGCTCATGTATCTTCCAGATAAGGTGCTGAAGGCAGAAAAAAAGTAGTGGGGGAAACAGACTATGCTTTTTACAGAAATCTTTCAAATGAAATGTGCATAAAGCAGAAATGAAAAAGTAATGATGAAGTAGCAGAGACACCTGAGATAAGCAGAAAGAACAATGAAATGAATGTAAAAGCAAATTAAGTTCTTCTACAAAAGAAGCCTCCAGCTGAAGGAAGCTCCTCTGAGAGCAGACTACTGCAGCACATCTCAACATGACAAGCAGCTGAGGCTACAATTTGAACTACAGAAAATTTTAGGCTGGGAAAGGACCTCTGGAGATAGCTGGCTTTCTTTTAAAAGCACGACATTAAATCAAGGACACTGTCAAGCCAAGCGTTGAGTATTTCTACAGAGGAAATTTCCTCTCCTTCTCTGAGCAATATATTCCAATGTCTAATTGTTTCTAGAGTGGATAATAATTTTTTCATATAGCTGGACATAATTTCCCCTGAAGAACTGTGTTCCAATGCCCTTTGTCCTGTGTACCCCAGTGAAAATTACCCAGCTTTTAGCAGCTGAAGAACTGTTGGTGTCCCAAAACATGTTCTTTCAGCCACTTTGCAAGAGTCTGATCCACACACAGAATCAAGGTATTTATTTACAGTTCAGCACAGAAAGGGGTGCTGGTGGCACCCCTTCACAAAGCCAGCACCATGACTATAAACATTTTTTTTTATATTTTAGCAAACAAAGACATTAACACTCATCGGCTACAAGTTACACAGTTTTTCATATTAATTAGTATTCTTTCTTCTAGTGGTTAAATAATTCCCTCACTTCTTATGCTGATTAGTCCAGGTGCTCAGTCTTTCTCTTCTTCTGAGTCAGTGGTTTCCTGAGTCGGAGGTCTGTGAATCGATGGTCACAATCTCCCCCTGCTGGAAATACCTTCTAGCCAGTCAGAGCTGATCTCAGCACAGTTGCTGAGATGGCTTTACTAGTTTCTTCCTTACCTTGGGAGTTCTGCCAAACGTCCTTGAGGCCCATAAATTCTGTATTCTTTTTGTCTGCTATCAGTGATACATCCTTACTCTCAAGCTTTGTTAAGCTCCCCCCACGCCTGGTATCACTGAAACATGCCAAGCCCTACACCTTAACAAGGCCATTCTACCAATAAGTAATTTATCTGTGTAACACCTGGTCATGACTGTGGTTGGATCTCCCTTGACCCTTTTTTTCTCCAGGCTTTATAAATGCAGTTCCTTCAAACATGTGGCAGGCTCTCCAATCCTGTTGGCCTCTGGACTCTCCAATTTTTCAGTCTCTTGAACTGTCCAGGACCAAAACTGAACATAGTAATCCAGACACTTTCTATTTATCACTTTGTCTTACTACAAAATCACACTGAAGTTCCCCAAACCCCCACGATGGAAACTAAGACTTTGGCGCTGGAAAGTGAAAGACATGTTTCACTTATGATTGGGTTTTCCAAATCACGATTACGGCCAAAGGTTTCATTTCCAACACTGAGGAGTGGCACAGAGTGGCGGGCCGGGCCCTCACGCACCGCCCGCCCAAGAGAAACCGAAAGCGGCGCCGGTGCCGGTGCTGGGCAGGGCAGGCCGGGGTCGGAACTGCGGCCAGGCCGGCGGAGGGTTCGCGGAGAGGGCCGGGCCGGGCCGGGCCGGGGCCGGGGCTGGGCCCGTGCTGCTCGGCAGGGCCCGTGCTGCTCGGCAGGGCCCAGGCGCAGCCCCCAGCAGCGGTCCGCGGGAGCCCCGGGGCACCGGGCACCGTCAGCGCGGCCATGGCAGAGGGCGCCCGGGACGAGCTGTTCCTGTACTTGATCTCCTGCTTCAGGCCGCGGCTGAAGCAGTTCATCCAGGTGCAGCCCGTGCTGGACCGGCTCCCCTCGTTGAGCGCTGAGGACAGGGAGAGGGTGCGCGCTGCCGCCCTGCAGCGGGGCGAGGCGGCGGGGGCCGAGGAGCTGCTGCGGGCCGTGGAGCGCGGACCCCGCGGCTGCGGCTGGATCCGCGAATTCCTGCAGGCGCTGGAGCACGGCGGCTGCAGCCTGGCCGCCTGCTACGCTAACCCCAGCCTGAGCCAGCTGCCCTCGCCGTCAGAGGAGGCTGAGCACGACCTGTGCGTGCACCTGGTGCAGCTGCTCCACGGCGCGCTGGTGGACAGGATGCGGACCGTGCAGGTGGCCGAGAAGTGCCTGGAGATGGGCATCTTCCGGGACGAGGACATGGATCGGGTGAGTCAGGGCGCAGGCGGTGCCACGGACACTGGCCAGCCCCAGTGGCTGTGGGCAGGTAGGAAACCACATGTACACATGGCGTAGTAAGTGCAAAAATGAAAGGGGAGTTCTCAGACTTGGGGGAAGAGAGCTAATGGGTCCAGGTAAGCCACTGAAGACTATTGACAATGGGCCAGCAGGTGGGATGCCAGCTAAAAGCCTGGCAAAGAAAAATGCCAGGAACAGAACGTTGGACCAAAACAGTGTCTAAGTGGAAGAAGTATATCAGACTTTACTGTTACTTACCATTTTGCCACAGACCTTAGGCTCAGAAGATCATTGTCTTCTGGCCCTTGAACCATACCAGGACATAGTGGTGGTCTGTAAAGCCCCAAAGGATATTTGAGTTAAAATAAAGCCAGGATTTTTATCCCCTTTTTTTGCCGTAGGTTCACTAAGGACTATCATGCTAGACAGTGAGGTGAGCAGAAATACCAGTTGGACAAAAACAAGGAAGTGCTAACCTTTGATGAAAACATTTCCTTGTGCTTATTCCATTTGGCTAAGGATGACTTGTCTGGAATGTGAAACTTACTTGAAACTCAAAAAGAATGGCTATCCTGAAACAGTGTTAGAACAAATTAAAATAATAATTGCCATAGCAATAAGAGGAAAACTGGTAAACTAAGGGTGGAACTAAATCACATTTGCACACTGAGCCTTTGCATCCACTTTTGAGGTAGCTTTATACTTGATCTCAATTAAATAACAGTAACATACATAATTTTGTCTTGTGACTGTCAGGTAGCAGCAATGATCAGCTGCACTCTAATGAGTGGGGAGGCAAGCATGGTAACACAACAGGCAGATGCAGAGGCCTTTTAGGAAGTTACCAGCTCCATTTCCTGGTAATGGATTCTCATGTTCCCCCAGGTCACCTTTTTGCTGCTGATATTTCCATCAAACCATTCATTACCCTTCACAATCCTGCCAGTTTAATCTCCAGTGGAGTTCAGGCTTTCAAAATGCCTCCCACTTTCCATGCACTTCCTTTGAGTCATGAATCTCAGTCAGATGTTCCCACTGCTATGCCTGCCCATTTCCTTGCATATCAGGATGGATGATTCTTGACCCTTGGGAAGAGTGCCCATGAGGACTGGACACGTGTCTCAGGCTGCTTTGCTCTTGGGATCAGCTTTTTGTTCCACATGTGATCACATGTCAAGTTCTGCCTGTGACAGCCTTGGGACACTGTTCCATAGCTTCTTTGAGGGCAATAGCCACTTTCTAGAGGCTTAGCTATTGTATTTTTAAGTGGGGGTTGAGATGGTGAAGCCAGAGTTTAAGAAGGGAAATGTTTCATTTTATGTATGAGGTCATGTTACAGATTAAGTCTGAGCTTTGGTAAACTGTGTGACATCATTTCTCCTTGATCAAGGTTGCCTATTCCCTAAACCAGTCTGAACACCAATTATCATTCCACAATACTAATAATTATTATATAGTGGTTGCTATTATAACCATTGTCTAGTACTACCAGTCTCTCCAGTTAAATTTCAGATCTCATAGGTTTTATATGTCCTACCCAAAACCATATGGGATGAATGGACAAAAATGCAAGAAGTCTTTCCTGATGAGTGGCAGGTCCACTTTATATCTCTATTTTTCAGTATGTTTTAATGATGACAGGGAAACGCTTTTGCACCTATACTCTTCTTACTAACTTCCTCAAGCCATTTCTAAAGTCTGTGTGAGGGTTTTTTCTGTTTTTTTTTTATTTTTACTAGATCCAGACTGTTACTGACAGTCGTGGGAACAGAGATGGTGCAAGGGAGCTACTGAGCAGAATAGTGCAGAAGAAGGATTGGTTCTCTTCTTTTTTGATGGCTCTCCGTGAAACCCAACATGAAGACCTTGCAGATGATTTAAGCGGAAATACAGGAGGTAATCATCTTATTTCACTGGTATTAATGTGTGGATTTTTAATATCTTTTTTTTGTACAGTTATTTAAGAAGCAATGCAGGATTCCCACCTTATTGTTTTACCGTGACACTGGGACTAAGGCTTTTGATTGTCCGGGGATTTCAAAATCAAGTTATGTAACAGCTTAACTGATAGCTTTTTAAATACTAAAAATCCTTATTAAGCAATATGAGAATAACAACGGTATTCATTTAGTTACAATTAAACTGAATCCTTACCTTTTAAAATCCATTGGTTTTCAGTGTGCTTTTTATAATCATTCATAAAAGATATTATGAAGATTAATTTGAACAAACAAAACAGACTTTACCTGGATTTCTCCTTGAATATAAGTGTTTCCTTTTTAGAATGGTTTGTAAATATTTTTGGCATTTTGAAGTACTTTGCATACTTTAATACATTCGTAAGTCTCAAAACATAAAATTTACTTAAAATAATTGAAGAAACTAGTGAAGTGGCTGCTCCTTTTCATTCCTGTGTAATACTTATAATACTGCAAAATTATCCCAGTGCTCCCCGGCATTCTTAAATATAAAAAAGGAAGCCGCACCCAAATAATTTATCCCTTATTTTTACTCCCCATATGTTTTATAAAATTTTTGAGACTAAATTATTTTAGCAGATTGCCCATTTAGCAGCTTCAGCCCGGTCGCTTGAGGAGCTCACCAGAAGTGTCTCTGTACTTTTAGTTGCTGCACATGGGTCAGTGCATTGAGATTGGGGTGAGAGGGACATGAAGGTGTCTTTCCAGCTTTGGACCGGAATCAGCCGCTGTTCTGCCAGACACAGACAAGCAGCTGTGATATTTGAGGGTGCAGCTCAAAGATGGTTGAGTGTTGCAGTCTGCAGGACAAGACCAACCAAGTCAGAGCCTCAGAAGATCATTCTGAGTGAAACTCGGATGCTGGGAATAGCTTAGCAGCTGTTGTGATCCTAATCCTCATTCTCTGTTGCACCTTTGTCAGGCTTAAATTCTTGTCTTCGCTACTTTACTATCAGTAAGGTAAACAAAGTAATAAATATTACACAAATAAGCTAATTATTAATATTCTTTTCATAATTTTATTTTCAGTTCTTTTCAAATTTTGCATTTTTGAATTTTCAGTATAGTGCAGACCGTACAGGGTAAAACTGAACTTTAATTCAGTTGCTTCATGGACTACTGAATGAATGCATTTATTCCACAGTTTCTCTATAACTTGGGCAATGCAGCCCCCAAAACAAACTGTACAGACTAACACATAAAGCATGAATGGTGTTGCTCTTAGGAGAGGGTAAGTAATTTTCCATGTACACAGTCCTGTATGTATGTGGATACATGAAGTGTGTGGTTGCAGGAGCATCGCTGGACATAAGGTCATAGAGAGGAAACACTGAGGATGGGTGTGTTGGGTACCAGGGAAAGACTGGTGCTACCTTTAATCACTGCAGCTTGACCCCCTGTGATGTGTTACAGTAAAATACATTATTATTAGCAAACACCTACACACAGAAATAGAGAACTTCATAAAATTAAACCTAGTAGCCTCTTTAAATTTAGTTTCTAATTGTAAATTAGTAAATTCTTAATGAATATTTATATAAAGGTGAAAATTCTAAACTATAACATTTGAATCAAGACAAAGACCATATGTTATACTGTTATGTACATGATGAATACAGGTTAGTTCTGTGTTTTCTGTGCTCCACACTAAAAGAAATGAAAAGTTTTCTAGAATTGCCTTAGAATTTCTCTATATTTTCCAGGAACAGAATATAAACGAAATGGGATGGAGAAGAGTACAAATGAAGAAACAGAAGTTGCAAGCCACCCAGGATACATCATAGCGGAGAATTTGAAACAGGAAGAAAATGTGGATGATAGTTTCAGCAGTGAGAACAGTGTATTGGAAACATCCATAGAAAAGAATTCTGTGGTGTCAGGTTTGTCCATTAACTGGTATTTTCATCTGGTACCTGTGTGAATATATGAGTAGTTTTCAAATACATTTAATATTGTTGATAAAAATATTGATATTATTAGATTAATCTTTTATTTCACACCCATCCATGGCAAGCTTATACTATCCAATGACAACATTAGGTTAATATTGACAACTCTGTACAGTGTTGACAAAGTTTATGATGAGGAATGTTTTTGTACCACTAAAACTGCAGCTGTATTAAATACTTCTCTCTAGAAGGCTGGAAATTCTATATTGAGAAGCATTTTTTATCTTGAGGTCCTTTAGTGCTATCCAACAAGTAATTTTTCTGTTTGTTTTAAGGCTTTTACTTTCAAAATATCAAACAACCTTTCTCACATCACATACATACTCAGAAGTACATTTTTAGTAAAAATGTTTAGAAATTGTTGTGGCCTGTTGTTCATATAGATCCACTCTTAAAAACAGGCCTTGGGAGTTGATTATGACCAACAGCAATTACCAGCAACAACGCCCCAACATAGCTCTGAACCAGTGATTGAAACATACCCTGCATGATTCGGGGACCATATGTGTTCCAAGTTCAGCTGGAGCTCAAACAACAGTTACAGCTAACATAAATCCCGCCTGAAATTATACTAGTGGGTTTACTCAGCCAAAGGAGTAAGACAGCTAACGCTGCTCTCTTTTTATCAAACATGATTTTTTTTTTAAATGGCTCTAAAAAACTGCAGCTTCTCAATGTGCAACAGTACTAGCCTATTTTTCATTTAGCATTATATTAACAGGATATCAAAATGCTTTGTAGCAAGTAATGAATTATTAACTACAGCAAAAATATCAACTTGGTTTTCCTGGATTAGGACATCATTTGGCAGTATAAAGAAGAGGTGCCAAATATTTAATGATAATTCTGAATAGACCAGACTGGGTTACCCTTTCTGGACAGAGCTGAGGCTCTTATTGGAACTCACTGTGGGTGGGTTTTCATTGCTGTTAGGCCAATCTTGCCTCCTGTCAGACTGAGAGTTACAGATAATTAGATCTATCAGTTATTAACTAGCATGCCACATACTAATTGTAGCTAAAAAACTGTGGTCTCAGCACAGAAATGAAATTAGAGAGTGGATATTAGCAGTTTGGGCAGTTGAGCAGATCTGTGCAGTGAAATGGCTAAGGGGGTACAGAGTACATGGATCCCATCAGTTTGGTCCAGATTGACTTCAGTCTCATGTGGACTTTGTGCCTGCAAGTAGCTGGAACAAATCTCATTTGGTTTCAGCTGACAGTTCATTTCTTCTGATCTAAACCAGCTCTGTGATATGAACCAAAGTAGTAGTGTAAGTAGGGACAATTGGCAGATACACCCTAAACATGCACTTCTGAGATGAACCAAAGCAGCAGCGTAGAGGCAGGGTAACAAGGGCTGCCAAGAGACAGTGCTGCTTGGAGATTTCTGCAGAGGAACTGGCTCACATTCAGCCATCCTGAAGTGCAGTAAGCTTTGATATCAATGCTCCTGTACACTCAGACTTAACTGCACTCAAGTCTTTTTCCATTTCCTATTTCCATCCTTTCTCATTATTTCATAAGACTGTATTTTTAGACTAGGCAGATTAAAATAGAAATGAAACCCAGATTCTGCTTCCAAGTGGGCTGGAAACCCACCTAGTTTGTAATTTGATGCTGTCAAGTGTTGTCAGTTTTGCAGTACGCTCCCACCATTCCTTTATGTCTTGAGAAGGGCATATTTCAAGAAGAAAGAAGCTTTTTCAAGTCTCCTTGACTCCAAACTTCAGCAATTTGCATTGTATCTGAAGTCTCCTCTGACCCTTTTATTTAAGTGGATGAAACAGAGACAGTCAGAAGGTATGAGAGCAGTAAGATCATAAAAACAAAGTAGAAATAGATCATTTAGACTAAATGATAACTAGAGAAAAATTGTGCATGCGAAAACACACGTAAGAAACTTCACACACATAAAATAACCCAAAAGCAAATACGCTTGCAAGGTCAACACTTGGATTAAGTTGCTGTAGTTACCTATATAAGCAACAATTGAAATAATAGCCACTCCCTTTTTGAAGGCTTGCTTTTCGTTGCATTCCATTGTCTTTATTATTCCATTGACTTCTTAGTCAGCACAAAGTGACTGAAAATCTTCCTGTGAAATATTCTGCATTACAATGTACAAGCAGGACTCCAAGGGAAGATTAGCAAAAGTGGTAAAAACAGCTGTTAGAATATTAACTTTTTTCTCTTCAATATTTTGGAAATGCTTACTGATTGGGTTTTTTAAAATTTACTTTTTAAAAAATAATTCAAGCAAGTTGTCACAGTTGAAAAAAGAGAACATTATTCTATTCATCTTTCATTTGGAAGATGAGTATTTTGCATTTCACTTCACCACTGATGTTTTCTGTTGAGAGATTGTTGTATAACGCATGCTTCACTTTCTAATTCAGGTCATTGTGTACAAAACACTTTATGAATTCATATTCTCACATCTTTCAGAAGGTCATTTGAGATGGGAGACCATATGGAATAGATACACAGGATTTTAATTTTGTCCTCTCTTTCCTATCCTATGTGGATTCCTAAAAAGTGAAAACAAGGGATAGCAGTGTCATTTTCATAGCTGAGAGTTCCCACTAATGCTGCTTAATAGTTTGCCACGGGTCTTTGAACATGGCTTGTAACTGGTGAGGTTTTCTTTTTTGTGCCTTTCTGTTGATTGCATTCATTTGTTAGAAAACCTACTAATACCTGACTCCTAGTGGTGGCTAAGATAGCTTCCTAACTTTACTGAATGCAGACTAGGTTTCATTTCCACCTCACTCACCAAGACATTATAGTGCATATTTCAGGCCTTCCTTTCTAAGACACTGTAACTTCTATTCAGTGCTAAATTCTCATTCACAGAATCTATTTTGCTTTATGAATAATTTGTTGGGGACAAAAAGTTAGGAAAAATACAGGTACGGACCATAATAGGATATTCACTGGAAAGAACTTGATGGAAACACAAGTTCACTAGCTAATTAAGCAAAACATTGGTCAACACCATTATTCTGCCTGATTCCACATGCACACTGTGGGGCTCAAGTGCGGAGTGCTGTCGGTAGGCTGATAGCGAAGAGTGATGCTGTTAGCAGCGGATTCTCCTGGAAGAACTGGGTATCTCTTTAGGTACTAAAAGGACTGAGTTTGGGAAGATACAGCTTTATGGACTGTCCTGGCGACCCGAGATAAGCGCGTGTGACGTGTGGATGGCCCAGCAGAGGGCGAGCGGAGCAAGGGAATCTCCCCAGCGGCCGGGGCCGCGGCCGCGCCCGGCCCCTCACGGGCTCGCCGTCGCCGCGTTGGCTCCTCAGGATTCAGTAATTCATCACTGCTTGTATATACTTGAGAACTGTGGTTTGCTCTTTTCACGTTGCGTAAAGAAAATAAAAAAAAAAATCACAGTTCTGGTTTTATTCTGCTACAGATACAGCTCTCATGGCTTGCAGGGAGTAAAAGAGAATGTTCAGTTTGCCAGCAACTGTTTTTTGCCCTTTCACCTCTCTGAAAAGGTACAGTAAAATAGGACTAAATGGGATTATGCAGGTGATCATGTCTGGACCCGTGCTTTCAAGTAATTGTGACCCACAGTGCCTTATCTCTGCTATGCTTTGGATATTAATCTTCCACTCTGTATTTTCTTCCAAAAGAAAATTAATTATATTGTTCATATTTTTATCTTTACCAAAACTAGAGAAAATTAGATCTCAGCCATCCCCACCTGACATTCATCTAACCTACTTTAACAGCTTAGGGAGAGAGCAAATACGCATTTGCTATTAAGATTTTTACAGCAAATGTATTATATTACATTTCTTTGTGTTTTTCATTTAGAGTCAGATGTCTCCATAGGAGATGGAAGTGACAGTAACTTAAATGAAAACCTGGGACAGAGCTACACAACCAGTGATTCAGGTATGTTTCCCTTCTGTTAATTAGTAACTGCGAAGTAAGCTCTAGGTGAAGTACTCGAGTGGGCTAGAGCAAAACTCAGTGGAGGGCTTGCTTTCACTGTGAACTCTAGGTCACTGTATTTAGATGCCAGACTTACTATTACTTTGTTGGAAAACAGGTGCCATTTTTAAGGGTCTGGACCTAAGTCCTAGCCCCAAAACAGTCAGTCTACTGAGATCATCTGAACAGGTCTCTAGACATTGTCATTGTACAAACTGGTCAGTGAGGCAGAATGTTAAAATCACATAGGCTGAAGGGACTAGAAGTCATCCAGTGCAGTCACCTGGACAGACACTCGTAATGCTGCCACACAGACGTGTTTCTTCTGCTTTCTGACAGGAGCTGGATTGTGCCTGGCCCCCACATAGGGTGAGAGGGAGTAGGACATGTTTTAGGGGAAACAAAAGGTGAGCAGAAGCATCTCCTGGGTACCTGCAGAACAATAGTGAAGGTCCACTTTGGACCCCAGTACTTCAGTAGGCTTATTTGTAAAAGCAGCCCAAGGAGTGGGGGTTGCTATCTGAAGACCTTTGTGAATCTCACATTTAAACACATGTGCATGTTCTAAATACAGTTTTAAACTAGACATTGGACTATGTTTATGTAATACTTAGCGGACAGGTATTATCTTGCTATGTGTATAGTCTGAGCCAAGCTAAATACTGCTGTTGTAAAAGACATCACAATATTTTTTCATCTTTTTTTTTCAAACCTCAGGCAAAACAAATTGGGAGCTGGCCACCATGGTGATCAGCCTGTTTACCTGTACAGAATTCAAGACCTGCATTTTGGAATCTAGCCTTTATAAAATTTGTGCTGAGACAGTGTCTTGTACAAGGGCTAGAAAAAATCTGAGCACCTTTCAAGCCAGCTGGGCCTAATAAACCTAGTATTGCATCAGTAAAGTCACTGTAAATATTAAATATTATATGCCTGCAAAGTATTTACTATAAATACTTATAAAATAGTTTCAAGCTTTTTAAATATTAAAATCCGCATATTTTGTATGTACACAGAAAATTCAGGATAGCTCAGATCTAAATTGTTGCACTGCAGCTAAGATTTTAGTCTCTGTGTTGCTAACTCCAAAGAATATACTTTGCACTTCTGCATCAACAGAGGACACTCATCAGTCACATTGTATTTTTTGACTCACTTTGTCACATGAAATGTCTGGGAATGGGAACTTCTCTGTTCTGTGGGTAGGCAGGCACACTGTAACTGTTGGTCAGGCTGAGCCAGGCTCCTGGTATTTGGCAGCACATATGTATGGCCTGATCCTTTAAAATTCCTGAAGTAGCTCTTATTAAGTAATTTGGGCATTTGTTGTGTCCAATAATCCAGGAAAAAAAGTCACTACAGTTTTATAAAGAACAGAGAACAGATTTTTTCCCACTGTTTGCTTGCTATAGCTTCTCTTTACATGTGGGTTTTAAAAACAACTAGTTTGAAAGTTTTTAAAAACATCCATGCTTTTTAATCATATCTAGTAAACTCAATGAGAGCAATAATACGAAAAAAATGCTAAGAAGATGCAGATGCATTATTTATGGATTTTATAATTTGAAATTTTGCAGTAAGTGTGTTGTAGTGACAAAGATGTTTGGATGGTAACGTAACACACTGACGTGATTTGGATTTTGATGCAAAGGATCATGTGGATTCAGCTGCATTTTTATGTGCAAGGTTCATTTTACATTTTAAAAAATTGTATAGTTAGGACAATAGAATAATGGTCATGTTTCTTTTAGCCCAGAGCAGCGATTCACATGAGCCTTGTATGAAGGCAGACAACTTCCCTAATGTTATACTTGCATGATGAAAAATCTTTAATTATTTAATTCTTTAATCTGTGAAAATATTCCTGTATTGGCCTTTATTTAAACAAGGGCCAAAGAAGCTAGCAGAGAGCGAAGTTAAATATTTTTCAGGCCTGAACTGTTAATTGAGGATGTTAAGGAACTGAAATTTAACCAAACAGATGGGTGATAAAGTGCTAGTTTCAGTATGATTGAGCTATTGAATTTAGCCAACCAGAAAGCAAACAACATTCTTCCTCAGAAGAGAGCAGTAGAAGTCAGATAAGTAACAGCAAGTGCTCTGTGGTGCAAATGTCCCTGTGTCCAGGTAGCACTGCACTCACACTAAAAGGCAAAACAAGCAAAAAACACTTAAGGATGGCATTCAGATGTTTCCATCAGCAGTATTTTATCAAGCTTCATTACTTTTTGTTAGTTTAATTTTATTTAATGGAATCAGGAATACTAGAAAAATATACTTACTTTGTGTGTAATGTATCAGTGATAATAAAATCCTCATGATTCTTCATTGAATGATACCATCAGAAAACAAAACCAGGGTTCTTCTTCCCTCATTTTTAGCGTAGCAGAATGAATTTATGCCTTTTCTTCACTGAGGATAGTTAATGCTTGAAGAATGATCTAAATTTATTTGTAGGGAAAAAATCCCATGAAAACTTAATAGAAATAAATTCTTCTGATATTAAGATATATATATAAGTTCTGACTCCCTAAATATATGTAAACTCAAGAGACTTGATATGCTATTCTTACTGCTCAAAATAATTCAACAGCATTTTTTTTCACTTTTACATGTAGAACATTGTTTGTTTTCTCTGTGAGCCGTAGATCTAAACTCTGCCATTGCATTTTCAACAAGAGATGGAAGGCATTGGCCTTAGGTGGCAAATGTATATGGCTTTTTAATGAACACTCAATTGCATTATGCGTGAGTCAGGCTAAGAAGCAACGTCATCTGCCATGAATAGGTGTGATGCATTCCGCAGTTAGCTCCATCTTGTATGGGCAACTGAATTTTCTTATCTATTTGTTCTTTATACTTTATAACTCCCTTGACCATTTTTAAGTGGTCCATATCTTTTTTTCTTTCTATGGCTCCATTTTTCATTCTCTGGGATGTATTTAAGAAGGTGGCTCCCTTGTAACCAGATAAATTTCAGTATTGATGAAGGAGAATGTCACACAAGCTTGGCTAGATTATAAATACTGCAGCTCCAAACACAACCTTTGTTGGTCCCAGTGCTACTGAACTGTATCATCTGAATTCATACTTAATAGTAGTCATTTCAGCATAGATGGGTGAAGCCATACTGTGGTTTAGTCCACCTGCCCTGAGTGGTGACTGGATGGAAGCAGTTCTGATCTGGAGTTGCACATGTCCACAGAGCAACACTGTCTATGCTAGTATGCTGTTTCTATTTGTTCAGAAGACGCTTCTGATAGTAAATTACTATTTTTTGCTTTGTCATCTTTTCACTTCTCTGATACATGTTCTATGCCTCCTGTTTGGTAATTACATTTCTTTATACCCTTAGATGAGGATGAAGTAGAGAGGAGAGCCTCACCAGAGCCAGATCTGAGCCTGAGAGATTATCAGATGGAAGTTGCAAAGCCAGCACTGAATGGGGAGAATATTATAATATGTCTCCCTACAGGCAGTGGTAAAACCAGAGTGGCTGTTTACATTACCAAAGATCACTTGGATAAGAAGAAAAGAGCATATGAGCCTGGAAAAGTCATAGTACTTGTTAATAAGGTAAGTTGGTCCATTTTTTTAAGAATAATATTTTTCAAACATCGTGCATTGTTAATACAGACGTTGTAAAATGAATATAAACACAATTCTCAGCTTCTCCAGGTGTACTGTGTTTAAAGACATATAGATCTAGACTGTCATCTCTATTGCAACATCATTTGCAGGCACAAATTATTTTAGTGTACCCTAGTGCAAGTGCAAATTTAGATGTGCTGTAATAACCACATTATTGGAAAAGTGTAATTTCATATTGTAATGAATTTTAAAAAATAAAAATATTTTTCACATTCTGTGTTTCAGTTTGTTAATGAAGGCCACCTAATGGGTCTCACAGTAGTTAAGGAATGTTTTGTCAGATTTTCTGATAATTGCTGTAATTTTTGCAGTTAAATTTAACACATATAAATTAATCTTCTATTGTCATTTTAAAATATAGAAATATGTTTAAAAATTCTATTGAAATTGTAAACAATATCCATATCCTCTTACAAGAATAAATGTGAAACCATGTTATAAACTCAGTTAAAGAGCCAGAGTGTGCATGGTTTGTTCATTCTTTCAAAGTCACAGTTAAGCCAAAGGTCTTGGGACAAAAAGGTTTCACAGGAGATGTTGGAGGGGAGAAATTGGTTTGGGGATTTTTGCAGCTTGATTTTCTTTTGTTCACCTAATAACATTTGTGGCAAACAGGCATGTATTTTTAATTCCATGTTTAAAATGTTTTAAATTTTTCGGAAACTTCTGTTCAGGTGCCATTGGTAGAACAGCATCTACAAACAGAGTTTAATCCATTCCTGAAGCGCTGGTATCAGGTTATTGGTTTAAGTGGTGATTCTCAGCTGAAAATCTCATTCCCTGAAGTTGTCAAAAGAAATGATGTCATCATCAGTACAGCACAGATCCTTGAGAATTCACTGTTAAATGCATCCAGAGAGGATGAAGAAGGTGTCCACTTATCAGGCAAGTTAATTCTGAAATTTATACAGAGGGAATAAAAGTATGTCTCTCTTCTAAAAAACTGCAGGGTAAAAATGTGCCACATTCTGTAGGGCTTTTTTCAATTTACTTGTTTATAAATGCAATCTGTAGTCAAAATCAGATCTTAATTAATAAGCATGCAAGCCAAAATTAGACTCTGTAGTTTATTTGTACTAAATATTTGTTATGGTTCCTATTTTATCTAGCTTAAGCACAACTTTGTGCAAATGCAGTCGTACTAGTTCCAGTTTCTAAGCTTGGGAGAGCATTGAGTCATATCACATAGAAGCCATTCACAGGATGAGAAAATCACTGTCAAAACTCAAATGCACTTGATAGTTTGAGAAATACAATGGAACACAAGATAAAAGCCGATCAGATGTAAAAGTTATATTCTTTAAACTCTTGTAATTTTGCTAATGTACAGTGATATGATTGCTTATAACTGTGTCTCACTGAGCTCAGCAGATGTAATGGTTTCATACCACAGATGAAGGAAGTTGGAGGAAACAAAAGATAAACAAGGCAAGATTGTTTTCCCAGAGTGCTGAAGTGGCAGGTGTCTCTGGGACATCAGAAAGGAAATGGTATTATCTGCCAGTGACATACAAATAGAACAGCCCATGATGGCAGCTCTGGGGCCTTCCTCTGTGAGATGTTAACTTCCCCCTCTATTTGCCTGCAATCAACTCCTTTGTAGATGGGGCAGGATATAGGGTCGAACTGTGCTATTCAAAATAATGGCCTTGAGATAAAAGAAGTACTGGTCTGGGTGTCACAGAGACAGCAGAGAAACCTGAGGAGTCGGTCTGTGTCCGTCAGTGCCTAGTGCTGACTGGAGTACTGCTTGATCCAAACTAACTCCTGCAGGGCCACTTGAGTACCTCAGAACTGCATCCCCTCCTTCTGAATGCCTTGTTATTAACCTAGGCAGAGTACCAGCAATTTTCTTATTTCCTCTCCACTGCATCTAACTTAATAAACCTTCCTACATCTGAATCATTTTGGAATGCTGTATAGAGGCATCTGAACATTTTTACTGGAACTGCTGACCTGTTCAGGATTGGGCTGAGTCCCAACAAGATTGTGTAATGAAGTGGGCTGAATGGGTTTCACACTTTGTGAAGTTTCCTTCATAAGGAGCTACATTTTTTCCAGAACTCAGGTGGCCCTGCACCTCATTTTTTTTCTGTGCTAACACACCTGTGCTGCTAAATTCAGCTGGACCAAAGCCAAGCAAGCATGAACACAGCCAGCTCCATTTCTATGGCTGTGACTTGGTTAACTCACAACTTATATAAATCATACTAATTAGTTACAAGTTTTTTTCCAGATTTCTGTGCATACTTCTTTCATCTGTTTCCACAGAGGTCTGCATTACATGTAACATGGAATTCCAGCCTCAGTGAAATGGAGGGGGCTATCTTAATTGTATTTTACCAAATGTTTACCTTTGAGTAAGAGACCGCTACCAAGGTCTCAAGTCACTGCATGGACTTTCTAAAAGCTGTATATCACTCCCTTAGCAGAAGAAACACATCTCTTCTGTTAGGTTAGTTTCTTCACAAGTAATTATAGGAATATGCATGATGGAGGTGATGGTCAAAATCAAAGGGAGTAAGTTCATGGTGGCAGAATAACTGAGAAACTGACAGCACTGCTTCTGAAATCTTGCAATATGTAGAAATCTTAGAAATAAATAAGAATTTAGATTTGAAACTACACCACTCATGTCCAAACTGGTTTCCTGAACCACTGTGAAGGCCATCAGCTTTCCCCAGCGACATGGAGCACTGGCTTGCTTTCAAAGCAGAAGTGTTTGGTATGGCCTTTAAATATAACTTTCCTTGTTTAGTCTCTTTCTTTCTTTAGGTTCTTCAATACCAGCTGAGACTGATTTAGCTCCCTGTTAATTTCCAACTTCTGCTGCCAGCTGTTGGAAAGTGACTTGTAGTGGTGCAACAGTTTGAGCACATCAATATGTTTACACATTAATGTGTAAACAAGACCATGGAAATTCTCCACATCAAAAAAAATTACATGTAAGAGTTTAACCCTGATCACTTCAGTGATCTTCTTTACCGTCATGTCCACAGACTTCAAATTGTTGGAAATAATGTCAAATTAGAGAATTACTGGCAAGCTACAGAAGGAGTGGGAGCTCCATAAACCAGTTTTGCTGTTAGAGAAACAGAAAAATGTTCATGAATCTTTCAGCTCAGAACCATGAAATACATGTCACCGGCTGCACGTGCAGATAGATTAAAGATACATTTTCTATATTTTTTGAGAAATTTGAAACAAAAAATAGTTTTCTTTTTCCTTGTTGTGTAGGATATTGCTTGCATGTAAATATACTGTGACCAAAAAGCACTTTACACCTGTCTGAGTCTTCATCAGTTTCCTGTGCTGCAAAAGAGAGATGAGTGGTAATGCTCCCACTAATCTGTTTGTTCTTCCCAATAACACATCCATAAAGTAATATAAATTTTTAAAATTGGACACTAATAGGGAGGAAATCTCTGTGTTACTACAAAATGGAAGCATACTTTGTCTACAACAAGCCTTTCAAGAATGCCTGAAAGGCTTCTAACATTTTATATATCTTCTCAAAAGCAAACAATACATAGTTTGTCAGACACAGTTATGGATATAAAAGATAATATTGAGTTCAGCTGTGATATGTTCTTATCAATGGTAAGATATGAAAAATATTCCTCTGAAATTCCTTATATCATCAGATTGTTTTTGTAAAAACAGAAAGTCTTTTTTTCCATTACATGAAATGTAAAACTCCTTGGCACATCAGGACTGTAGCAAAGGTTCCAAAGTCCATTAAATACATTCAGCTTTCATCCATGCCTTCCTCCAGCACTTCAATTTCCTAGTACATTAGTTCTCAAACAAACCAATGGGTTCTTTTCAACACCATCCTTACCTTATATAAGATTTAGTCACACAAATTCTGCATTTGAAATAAAAGTTACTCACTTTAGGAGTCTTTTTTTTTCCAGATTTTTCCCTCATCATTATTGATGAGTGTCATCACACTCAAAAGGAAGGTGTCTACAACAATATAATGCGACATTACTTAAAAGACAAGATGAAGAACAGGAAGCTGGCAAAAGAAAACAAACCTCTGATCCCACAGCCTCAGATTCTGGGACTTACAGCCTCACCTGGTGTAGGAGGTGCAACATCTTACGCAAAAGCTGAAGAGCATATTCTGAAAGTAAATAGCCCTTATACTTGCAAACCATCGATGGGATATTGTCTTGCTCAAGTAAAACTAATTTTAAACTCGGTGTTAGGCTCCAAATAGACAATCTGATATTTTTTTCTTGTGTACATGGAAGTTCAGCTCATAGCCATTAAATTGACCCTCTACAAAATAACGGAAATCCATGTATAAATAAAGGTTACTTTACAGGAAAGTAGGGTTACTGAAAAGAGAAGATAAAAGATTGCCTCACTTAAAAAAAATTCCCAAGTTAAGATCAGAGGCGAGAAATCCACGATGTAGTATGGTTTTATGGATGCTTAAAGTCTTATTGTACCATTGATGGCTTATAATTTACTGTGTATTCCTAAATATTAGAGACATGACATATTTTATATCTGTATTTCTAGAGTGACTAAGCTGAGCATTTTTGTGAGTCCAAGAAAATGAGAAACAATATTGAATACTTAAAGCAGAAACCACTTGTGAGATACAGGTAGCATATAAACATGTTTTGTTTTTTCAGTTAGAGTTATTCATTGAGGTTGCATGAACACCTGACTGGAGATAAGCTGTTAAATTCTATGCTTAAAGAAACTATATTTTACTTGAAATTATATGGGTTTGCATTAGTAATAGAAAAGTAGAATAGCCCAGTACTGCAGTGAAAACTCCTGACTAGTAAATTGCACGAGAGCAGAATGTGATATTGGATACATGAGGTCTGCAGGAAAGTTTTATGCTGCATTGAAATAGGCAGAATTGCAAGGAATTTTGACACAAAAACTTGCTGGCAGTGGAAAAAGCAGAAAATTCATTTTCATCAGCTCTGAATTCCTAATGATAGGATGCTGGGGTTTGTATCTGAATAAATGCAAGCTGAAATAGACAACTACCACTGAAGACATTAAAAAGATCACCTGGCAGACTTCCTTTACTGTTTTCTCTGCTCAGAATAATGTTATGGTTTCCTCCTATCACTTAATGACATGTACATATTTTCTCCTTGGAAGAGGTCAGAAGTAGAAAAGTCCAGTTCAGTTGTACACTTAGCACAGAAAGTGTCTCTATGTCTTCCTTTTCCAGGAAAGATTCTTGCAAATTATTTTCTACTCTCGTAACAGCTCTTACGTTTATATTTAATCCCTAATATTTATTTTCTTTTTTTTTCTATTTCACCATTATTTTTATTTATTTTGTGCTCCAAAATCTACTCTTGCAAAGTACTGATGCTTTATTTTCCTTTTCAAAATACTTGATTTGCGTTCTGATCTACTATTTTTTTCCTGTATGCAAGGATCACTTCTGGCCTAAAAAGTAACTTGTGCAGCTTATCTCAAATGCTTTTCAAAGACTTGGCCTTCCTTATGCTGATACTGTGTTTATCCAGCTTTTGTGGGAGAAAATCAAGTTATATAAACATCAATATCAATAAGAAGCTCTGTTGCATTAATTCAGTTTTCATGTAGAATAACTCATTCAATATTAAAAGAAATGACATTTTGTTTTCTCCCAGATCTGTGCCAATCTTGATGCATGTAGAATTATGACTGTAGAAGAGCACACCTCCCAGCTGAAGAATCAGGTGAAGGAGCCATCTAAGAAGACTGTGATTGCAGATGACAAAAAAAGGGTATGTTTTTTCAAAGAAATCAGTATTAAAGTTATATTACCCTTTAAAAATGTGCTGTACAGTATCAAAAACTTTAGCCTAATGCTCTTTTTCTAGAGATTTGTGATGATCCAGAGTGCTAATTTGAATATTGTTGCTTTCTTTGTTTCAAAAAGTATCAGTAAAGTCAAATAGAACTAAATTTTTACTTATGTCAGTTATATTTTGAGGTGTCTGGTCAAAAGACCTCCTAAACGATAGCTGAAATATTTGTATTGAAGTGATGATATTATATTACATTGAAAAAAAGTGTTATTTCACAGTATAATTTTTGTAACATTCAGAACTGTATTCATAACAGTAAACACACTTAACAGCCTTACTTGTTTTTTAATGTAAGGTTTAACTTTTAAAAAATTACTCATTGTGGTATTAGCCAATGTTTTGTTGCCAGAAGACGCTTACTTAGTTTGCCTAATCAATTTACTTTTAGGATCCGTTTAGAGAGAGAATTACTGAGATCATGACAGAAATCCAAAACTATTGCCAGCTGCATCCAAAATCTGAGTTTGGAACTCAGACATATGAGCAGTGGGTGATCAGAGAAGAGAGAAGAGGTAACTGCATTAACAAATAAACCGCAGCTTTGGCTTTCTGTGGGTCATTCTGTACACAGACACATTTTTGTATTTTTGTTCACTTCTAGCTGCAAAAGAAGAAAAACGCAGGGAACGTGTCTGTGCAGAACACTTGAAGAAATACAATGATGCTCTCCAGATCAATGACACCATCCGAATGGTGGATGCCTACAATCACCTAAACAACTTCTATAAAGAGGAGAAGAGTAAGAAGACAGTAAGGAGTGATGATGATGAAGATGAACCAGCAGTATCAAAACAGGATGAAACAGATGAATTTCTAATAGGTTTATTTCATGGTGAGTTTGAAATATATTGTGATATTTAATATTTGAAATCCATCATTATGCACTAACATGGTTTGCACGGGCCCATTAGTTATTACATCCTAGAGATGGCTGTGTTGTTTATTATCACAGGACCTTGATATCCTGGTTCATACAGTTTTGAATGCATTAAACAACATCATAGTGGGATCATGTCATAACATGTAACAGAGGTTCTTCAGCTCCAGCCTAAAGGCACTTTTTTTTGCTACCAGTAAGTAAAAGCTGTTCTCTGCTTTTATCCAGTGGAATGTCTCTGAGGACACTCGTAAAAGATACATAAAATACATATATCAGTAGACACTCTTGGGGGGCAAAAGGTTGAGCAAATGGAATACAAAAGTAATGAAATTATGAGTTCTTAACCAACTCTCTTTGCCAAAGTTTGTTTGTTTATATACTAAGAAAGGAGAGTGCTGACCTTGAGTTAGTTTCAGGTAAAGAATATTCAGTTAGAGAATTAAACAAAAGATGGAACTGTAAAGACCAAAGTTAGTTGCGTTTTTTTCAGATCATTCACCTTGGAACTAGGACTCATTCATGAATCCTTTTGCTCATTTTTTTTCCTTTACTGCCTTTGCAATGAGTAAGAGTGAGACAAATTTGCTCCCATCACCAATGGCTCTTGAGTGGTGCAAACAAAAATAGATTATACTGCAGAGTGTGACCCAGCTTCATGTATCCAATGAACTACAAATTTAGACTATCATTGAGAATTCAGGAAATTATAAAAAAAATTTTAAATATAGGTTAGATAATGTCAACATGGTTTTAATGACTCTTCATACCTGTCTATTCCCCCGTATTTAGAATTTCAGTATTGAGCTGTTGCTGAGAACCAAAAATTTAAACTAACTAAAAACTTAAACTTAGTTTCATTAGTATCGTTGATGATTGCTTTTATTTCTGCAAGTAAATTAAGTTCAAAGAACCTGTCAGTGAAAAGTAAATTTCCATTTTCTTAGGATTTTACCATTGAAAGTGCTAGGAGTAATAAAAGAAAATCTAAAATTTTTCAGCTTTAAGAGCAGAATTCATCTTTGGGTGATAAACCCCCTGGAGCCCTTAGCATAGGTTTAACTAAGGAGGAAAATTGTGGGAGTTTGTTATGTCTGCCTAATTTTTGTATGTGTTTCTATGTTTGATTACATTCTAAAATATGAATAGGACTAGTCATAAAGCCACTGTCCAGGTGGAGTAGCAGTGTGTGGCATATTGAGTATGATTGCCTTGGATTAAATACATTGCAATAGTCTGTCCAGGGTCATGGTATCAGTGTAGTAACACACAAAATCCCTGCCTTAAAGTGTTCTTGTTGTGTTTGCATGATCATCTGATAATGACATAGTTTTCAAATATTAGAAGTTTTTTAAAAAATTAAAACACATGAGGAATCCTCCCTCCTTATAGTCAATAGAGCCAGCTGAAGAGAGCAATTCATTTGACATTTCCCTGAGTACATTGAAATATCTTGGAGCTGCAATATCAATAACAATGTGCTCATGCTGGTGTCTGCTGTACTGCATGTTTCTAGTGAGGATTCCTACTTTAATTCATGTCCCAGGGACAACTTATGTCTAAATTTATAGAAACATTATCAGCTCCAAGGCTGTGCATATTAATCTGTTTCTCCTTGTAAGACTTTTTTCCGTGACTTAAAAATAGTTTTGTAAATATTACATGCTGTGATTTAGCTCTTTATTACAGTGCATTTAACTCTGTACCACCTCTTGTGTGTGTAGAGGCAGGTTTTTTCCTTTGGCTTATTCTCACCGTGAAATATAGACAAAGTGTAGGATAATGGTGATTTATTTTGATTGATTAGTGTGTTTTTAGTGAATATAAACTCATTTCAGAAATAACTGGTATGCCACATCTCTTCAAACTGAATGTGAAATAGCCATGCTGAGAGAAGGATACAGAAAATTGCTCTTTGTTTTGTTCGTTTTGGGGTTTATTTTGTCTCAAACTGTTATTTTACATGGTTACTTTTCCTTAATTTACATTTGTTCTTTTTAAAGCAAAAAAGAAACAGCTGAAAAACTTGACTCAAAAGCCAGAAAATGAAAATGAGAAGCTAATAAAGTTGAGAAATACTTTAATGGAGGAGTTCACGAAGACTGAGAAACCTCGAGGAATTATTTTCACAAAGACGCGTCTAAGTGCCTTTGCTCTATTCCAGTGGATTAAGGACAACCCAAAATTTGAAGAAGTGGGAATTAGGGCCCATTATCTTATTGGCTCTGGACATAATAGTGAAATGAAGCCCATGACTCAGGTACAGAACCATGCATGTTGACATTACCTCTTGTACATGATTTTGGGAAACAACTTGTCTTAGTACTAGGCCAATGAACTGAAGTTCAGAGCCCAGAGTTCTGGTTTCATACCTGCCAGCAACTTACCACTGTGAATAGTAGTGTTGGAATAATTTTATTTCCACATGTAAAAAGCGTTTTTTTGGTTTTGGATTCTATGGCAGTAGGAGTAGCCAGCATCCATTGCCCAGAGTAGTGTATAGTCAAAAGGGACACAAGTTGTAATGGTGCATGGGAAGCAAAAGTAAACAAAATGGAAAGAGCAAAAATGCAATCATTAAATGAGTTTATACATATCCAGACAACAGTAATGCACGTTATATTTGAGCTGCTGAATTGAAAAATAAAACTACAAAGTTGATTATGCCTATCTTTCTATAATATCATTGCTTAAATCAAATTACACCAATTTATATGCATGCTTCACACTGATGCATAACCATTGATAGAAAACTTGCCAAAATTCATACTGAAAATACCACAACTGATCATTCAATTGTGTCTGTCTTGTACCATTACCTTGATTTCATACACCACATCTCTCTGGTGATTTATACTTGTCATTAGAACATTTTCAAAACAAAGTACTTTGCATCTCTTCTGTTCTGCTCTTTACTCCCCATATCAGAATTTAAGCAAAAATGGTGTGTCTTGCTGCTGGGCAGAGTGCATTTCCTTCTGCTGCATTCAGTTTCAAAAAAAAAAAGTTCTCTCAAAAAATTCTCTCTAAAGGTTGCTTGTGTTCTATCAAACTTGGAATTTAATTTCTGTGCCACATTGCACAAACAAAACAATAGCTTCTGCATTGTGAAACTTGCAAATAGCTAGTTTCTGTTCCTCTGCTCAAGGTGGTGACAAATACTCAGTTGATTCAGAAGTCTGTGATTCAGATGCTTTCTTTTTTAAGTGTATCCTTGTTTTCTTTTTGGTGCTCCCAGATCACCAGAGTTATGGTGTCCATTTATTATTGGGAATTTTAAGTGCTTTAGAACTAGAGCTGGAAGTCTGTATTTTAATCAGAAATTACTGAAGTAGTAGAAATCCAGACTTATGAATTTGAAAGAATTTGAAAACAATAGAACAACTGTATTATCACATCTCCTAGTACCTGTGACATAGGCTACAAAGTTTCAAGCTCAGTTACCATAAAAAGATTGGCTTCTGCTCCCTCCTCCCTGAAAATATGGTGCTGAACACCTATTATATTCAATAGGAACTCCTTGTTTGCAAGATGCTTAAATGCACTTGTTTAAGCCACTTGATGTTTGCCACTCAGCTCGGAAATGATGGGACTGTAATTCCTGAAACTCATTAATTAGAAGAAACTGGTAACAGAAAATAATACTGAAAGTTAATGTAGTGATTTTAATTCACAGAATGAGCAAAGGGAAGTTATTGAAAAATTTCGACATGGAAATGTAAATTTACTAATTGCTACTACGGTAGCTGAGGAAGGCCTGGACATCAAAGAGTGTAACATCGTTATTCGCTATGGCCTCGTCACCAATGAAATTGCTATGCTGCAGGTATGGGTTTTCTGCATACATAATTCATTTTAATAGTGCTTTTCTTTTTGGAATGGGCAAATGGTGAATCATGTATCTGATATTTGGAAATTATTTTGAAATACTTGAATGCTAAAAGAGAAAATACTCTTGCAACAAGTTTCATTTCCAATTGCCATCCTCAGTCCATATACAATATAAATTTTGCCTCTCTCTGTAATGGTGTGGCATCCATTCAGAGTTCTACACAAACAGTAAGCTCAGACCAGTTGATAGAAGAGGCATTTTTGCAATGAAGAGGCATTGTGGTGTCCATCAGTGTATGGACACCACACCATCATCAGCTAAAGAAAGATTATTCCATATCAGAATACCAGTTTGGTACATGCTCTCATTTAGCTTGTGAAGACAAATATTTATATGTTTAATATTTAAATGCATGCTTATATTTTGGTGACAAAATACAGCTCTGGCATTGCAAAACATGCTAATGACAAATCTTCCTGAGCAGTTTTCACAGGTACTGTGGATGATACTGCAGAAACATTATGTTATTCACTGATCCTTTATCTGTCTAAGTTAAATGGGAAAAAAAATGCTCTTTGTGGATAGTGCATATGAAACAGTGCACGTCTTCCATTACAAAACTAGGAAAAAATGTTGTGTGATGTAATAGGGAGCATTGTGCTGTTCATTGTTGTATTCCTTGCAAATTGTAGGCTCGTGGTCGAGCTCGAGCTGATGAAAGCACCTATGCTCTTGTGGCTTCAAGTGGCTCAGGGTCTGTTGAACGTGAAGATGTTAATATTTTTCGTGAGAAAATGATGTATAAGGCCATTCAGCGTGTCCAGAAGATGCCACAGGAAGAGTATTTAAATAAGGTATTCACTGCAACTCTGCATTTTCCCTTTAAAGAAAACTGATTTTGGTCGTATGAAATACTTCCTATTTGAAATCTACTTAAGAGGAGAAAAACTTAAAATAATACTAGTTACTACATATGGCTTTGAATTCTTTTGCCAATATTTGTTTTATAATCTGTTTTCTAGTCCTTTAGAAAAGTCTGGTTTTCTATTGATAAGGGGGAAACACACAAGCAGGGGAAAATTGACTAGAAGTCATGTTGACAGTGAACTCAGTAAAATAACTGAGAAAGAAAACTGTTACTGTCATTCCAGCAGAATGTTACAGTGCTCTTACTGATCTGTTTCTAGATTCAGAGTTTCCAGTTGCAAAGTATACTGGAAAAACAAATGAAGGCAAGGAGAGATCAGCACAAGACATACAAGAAAAATCCTTCACTAATAAAATTCTTATGCAAAAATTGCTCCAAGTCGATATGTTCTGGAGAAGACATACAAGTTATTGAAGACATGCATCATGTCAGTGTGAAAAAAGATTTCCAGTAAGTGTTTATGAACTACTTTATCTCGTTCAGACAGAAACAGATTTTCTTTTCATCAAGGCTGTAACAGGTCCTGTAATCTTCTAGGCCCTGTGAGAAAAAAATAGATTATTCCAATATTGTTGGGTCCTCGGCTCTATGGAGTTTACAGTTAAGGAGCTTGAACAAAATGGTTGTTCTTATTCCTGATTTGAGTTTAAAACTTGTGAAAAAAGATGCAGCTTCTGTGGTACTATTAACTAGGTCATGTACAGTGCAGTATGGTACATATGCCACTCTGCACAGGTGAATAGTAACCATCCGGATCAAGTACTCCTTGAACTGAATGATGCAAGAATGTGCATATACTCTGCAGGTCTGGGTAGTCAGAACCCAATAATTCTGTTAAGGGTTAAGGTTGAACTACAGGGAATAAAAAGAAAACCTTTAATTTTCAGGTATCATTTCTTTGACAGCTCCATGGCACTTGAAAAAAACAAGCTACATCTGTCTCCTATTAACATAAGAGCCTGTGGCTCCTACTTTAAGAGGGATACAGCTCCTGAAATGCAATGAAGAGGGACATAGAATACATGAGTATTTCATCATTAATTAGGAGCATGAAGTATGACCTTGCATTTTCTCAAACTCCTTGATGTGTCAACAGTCAGAGAGTTTATTACTTTTTATGTTTCATACCTGATTTCAGCAGTCATAGTCACTGTGTATATGTCTGTATGTAGCATGGAATGACCAGTGGATTCTGATGGGTGCTGTCTGTTTTTCAGAAGTCTTTATCATACAAGAGAAAATAAAACACTGCAAGATAAGCAAGCTGATTACCAGACAAATGGGGAAATTATATGTAAAGACTGTGGACAAGTGAGGAACATCTTATTTTCATAGTCTTCTTGTTGTCCATATTTATTTCTGTCTAATGAGCTTGTCTTATTTTATCTGAAATGTAATTTCCTTCTACTTGCAGGCTTGGGGAAATATGATGGTTCACCGAGGTCTTGACCTGCCTTGTCTAAAGATTAGAAATTTTGTGGTTGTGTTTGCAGACAAGAAAACAACAAAGCAAATTTTTAAGAAATGGGGAGAACTGCCCATCAGGTTTCCTAGTTTCGATTATGCAGCTCATTGTCCTTCAAGTGATGAAGATTAAGGACTTAGTATGAAAATAACTGAGCGTCTCTCTGTTGATCAGAAGCTGTTGTGTCCCATAGAGAATGCTGCATCATAAACACTGTGAAACCTCCTGGACAAAAGGAAACTGTCTTGAAGACAAAAAGCGAAACAAGAAAGGAGAAGGACAAAGTCACATAGCTGCTGTCTGCACTCAGATTTGCACTCCTGGACAAAGATGGCAAATGCATTGCAGTCATGTGTATTCATAGAACAAACTCCTGTCTCTTTTCACTACAGGGTGACAACACTGTCAAAAGTGTGTTAGATGACGTGTTGTCAATCCCAGAACATTGAAGAGAGAGCTTAAGATGTGCTGTGGTTATTATTTTCTTCATGCTATAACCCTTTTGATGATAAAGTGTCTCAAAAGAGGAGCCATGTAAAGAAGAGATTATCTGTTATTTCTGAATCACTGTTGCTATGTCAGTGTTTTCATGACTGAGTTCCTCCCTTTATATATATATATATCTATAAGCTCATACATTTTGACAGACTAAAATTATGTTTCCATTAGAAGACATTTCAAAAAATCAAGCCCTTAACCTAAAATTGATTATTTTAATGTCCAAGAAGCACATTGCCAAAGTGACTCACTGTGTGTTAGTTTCATAGGATTATTAGACTGGCTACATAACGAGGTGTGTATTTTTTTCAATAAATTGCTATAACTAACCTTTACCAACTGTGATACTGTTAATTCTCTTCCACTGGAAGTATTTAGACAATAACAATACCATCGTTTCACCTTAGAAATTTAAAGGATGATGGCATTCTGACTGTAAAAATAGCATAATGTTTCTCCATATTTATCTCATGGACAGATTTCTTCCCTTCCCCTCCCCGCCCCCCCCCCACCATTTGCAGGTAAGATATTGGAGAGTGGAGGGAAGGTTTGTTTGTTGTTACAACAGTAACTAAATTAATTATTAGAATAGCCTCTTGGGAAATCGTCCAGATATCATTCATCATCTGGATCATCTCTGGATTTCTTTATTAATGAGTTGCTACAGGTACCTAAATGCAATATAATACACTGTACATAGCATTTTCAAGTATCTAAATTAGTTTATTCAGTACTTTTAAACAAGTGTAAAACACTGGTAAAAATACTACATCATTTCATAGATTGCTGCTGGGTCTTCAATCAATAAATTTCCATGCTGAGTAGATTTTCTGAAATCTGAGCTTTTGATACTTCCCTTTACTGAAGCAATGAAAGCATATGCAGATGAATTTCTGCACATGTGCTACAGACCTGTATGACAAGCATGCCTGGGTTTCTTGTAGTTCACCTGTGTGCTGTTGTTACACTCCCAGTTCCTAGCATGACTCGGCCACATTTCACCAAAGCTTAAAGAGTGTTTGCACAATCTCACTTCAGCATAATACATAATGAACCTCAAATTAATCCTGCAGGTGTGTAGGATAACAAATTTCCAGTCAAGTTACTTTCTCTGAATGGGGTTGTAAAACACATCTATATTGCCCATCCAGGAAGTGTGAAGTTGTAAAAAACAAGCTAAATTGCTGTATTTTATCTGCTGCTTACCTCTCCATTTATTGCCTTTAGAGACCCAAAGTCCTTCAGGGAGTGTGACAAGTCCTGATTGTATTTACTACTTACAGCTTTTATTACTTCACAAATGTGGAAAGAAGAAAAACTTACTCACTGGTGATTTGTCTAGCTGTGTCTGTGGCTGCTTAAGAACTGGTTCAGCTGCAGTTGTATGTTCATTACTCTGTCGCCTTTTGGTCTGATGTCATGCACAACCTGCATCTGTAAGTCTGCATTTCCTCATGTGTGAAGTGTAAATACTTCAGTAATCTTCGAGTAGTTGCATAACTGGTTAGATCACTGCTGGCCAAACTGAGTATGTTTTCTGTTCCATAATTTTCCCATTTCTCCAAGCGACTCACCCTCTTTCTAGCTTTCTTACACTTTTATTTCTCTTACATTATGGGTTCCTTATGTTGCAGAAGTTAGGCAGAGTTTGGCTGTTGAAAGAATTGCTGTTTGCTTCTTCACTGGTACTAGTCTAAACAGTCCAGAGAAGGGAGTTCAGGCATTAGCAGTAGTTCTACAAAGCTTGTAAATGTCATTCTCTGACAGGTAATCTTTTTCTTCTAATCTGCAACCATTGTGAATCTTATTAAAACACATGCCTAAATAATTCGATTTCTGAAGTAGACAACTACACAGTATGTAGTCATTTTGTAAAGCCTTTTAGATCATGTGAGTTTGAATCATTTCCTTTGAAGCATTCTCTAAGTATGCATTCATTAGAAGAAGCTGCATATTTGGAATGAAAAACTAGCCTGTTCAAAACCTACATTTGCAATTTTGTGATGTTCTGGTTGTCAGAAATAACCAAAGTTGGTAGAAGAAAATGTATTTCTCTGAGCCACGTTATTGAAAATACAAACAGCATTAATTATGGAATGCTAGAAAATAAGTAGCAGTTTAGAAATAAGAATATGAAGCATGAGTTATATGGGGGGAAAATTGTCACAATTCTTTTCTATTATGGAAATTTTGAGTAGCTGCAGTCTTATCTTGTTAGGAAAACTACTGGTTTTGAGCTTAGTTCAGCCCTTATTACACAGTGTATTTTAGCATAACAAACAATATACATAAACAATGTACATACAAAAGACGTATACACAAACATTGTATAAACAAACATATACATACACAATGTATTTTAACCTTCTCAGCCTTTTTGTCCTGCATGTCTTACATCACCAGGATGGATCTTATTCAGAAACTTCATCTTGTCTAACTTGTAATTTCTTGTTGTGACAAGAACTGCAGAGAGGGGAACTGAGTTTTTATGAGAAAATAAGGCATGTTTCATATCACTGTTTTTTCCAGACAATAAATTTGTGTATTTTCAAAAATTCTTTCTCCAAGTCTAATGCAATGAATATTGCCAAAATACTGCCCAGATCAGTTCTGTCTCACCAGGGCTGATGTAACAGTTAGTACTCAAATTCCAGCCCAGTTGTTAAGCTAAAGTGGTAACTTGGCCACTTGGGGGTTAATACATTAAAGGTTTTTTCTTTCTGATACTCTGTAATAAATTCTCTGTAGTTAGCCCAAGTTCTGCTGGAAGGTTTGGTGTGACAGCAGACCTATCTCATCTACCACATTTTCCATTTTCAGAGAAGCCAGAGAGGTTGATATACCGATCAACTAATGAATTTCAGTAAGATCTGGGTACTAAGTCCTTGTTAACCTCCTCTGAAAAATTAGTCCCAGTGCCTGACTTTCACCCAGAGGCACCAGCCTTGCAGACTCCTTTCCTCAGAAGAAAATTAACTCTGTCCCAACAGGGAGAAAGGTGACATGAGTCATCAGACTCTGCACACAAAATCAACACACTTAAGCCCAACCCGAAACTTCCAGTCACCAACCCTAAGTTTTATGTGAATATTCTGTCAGATTGTGGCCTTCTTTGGCAGGTGACCTTTCCCACGTGTGTGTGTGTGTGTCTATGTACATGCGTATGTATGGGTGTATGTCCATTTATGTATGTAGTGTTTCTATGTACGTGTATCTCTGTGTATGCCCGTGTGTGTGTGTGTCCCTGTGTGTGTGTACATGTGCAGCTCTGTGTGTGTCCCTGTGTGCGTGTCCCTGTGTGTGCATGTCCCTGTGTCCATGTCCCTGTGTGTTTGTACATGTCTATGTCCCTGTGTGTGTCTCTGTCCACGTGTGTGTGTGTCTCCGTCCCTGTGTCCATATCCCTGTGTATGTCCGTGTGTGTGTCCGTCCATGTGAGTGTCCCTGTCCGTGTGTGTGTGTCTCTGTCCCTGTGTGTGCCCATGTCCCTGTCCCTGTGTGTTCATGTCCTTGTGTGTGTCCATGTCCCTGTGTGTGTCCCTCTCCCTGTGTGTCCATACCCTTGTGTGCCCGTTCCTATGTGTCCCTGTCCATGTGTGTGTCCATGTCCCTGTATGTGTCCCTATTCTTGTGTGTCTTTGTCCCCCTATGTGTCCCTGTCCCTGTATGTGTCCCTGTCCCTTGCTGTGTGTTTCCATGTCCCTGTGTCTCTGTTCCTGTATGTGTCCCTTTCCCTCTGTGTATCTCTGTCCCTGTGTGTGTGTCCCTGTCCCTGTGTGTGTGCGTGTGTTCATGTCCCTGTATATGTCCCTCTCCCTATACGTGTCCCCCTCCCTCGGTGTGTGTCCTTGTCCCCGTGTGTGTCTCCCTCCCCGTGTGTGTCGCTGTCTCTTGGTGCGTGTGTCCCTGTCCCTGTATGTGTCGCTGTCCCTTGGTGTGTGTGTCCCTCTCCCGGTGTCCGTCGCTGTCCCGGTGTCCGTGCGGTGTGCGGGTGCGCCGCCAGGGGGCGCGGTGCCGGCCCTCAGCGGTTCCCGCCCGCCGGGCCCCTCCCGCGGGCAGCGCTGGCGCGGGCGGCGTCGCTTCCCCTCAGGGCCGCGGGGCCGGGGTCACCGCCGGCTCGGGGTCACCGCCGGCTCGGGGTGTCCGTACTGTCGGGGATCGGGTACCGTCGGGGACCGGGCACGGCCGACTTTTGCTTCCCTTTTCGAGCCTTTCTCCGCTCTTCTGAGGGATGGATTATGTAACTTGACACTGCGGTCTCCGGAGTTTTCCCAGTTTTCAGCTGACCTCATTTCAGTGGGCTAAATAAAATAGGTGTAATTGGTGGTTTAAGAACTATTTCAGAATTTCCGCTGGGCCTGTATGTATTTACTTCTCTAAGCTCTCCTACGTAGCCTATAGATGTGCATAGTTTTCAGGGGAAAACAGTAATTCTCCTCACATGTGGAAGACATTAAACAATATCTGTTTCTGCTGCTTGTTTTGCATTCTTCCGCCACCATTTATTTTTTCTAAAAGTAAATATATGCGAATTCTACATAAACAATAAAGCTATAGGATTTTCTTTTAATTTGTCTGTAGAGAGTAAAAATACGGTCATGACTGTCCTGAGAATGTGAGGATTGCCAAAAAACACAGTAGATACTTTTCAGAGAAAAACAGTGCATGTCGAGTATCCGATGAGTCATAAAACCTCAAGCTAGTGTAAGCAGATGTTGGTTACAGCTCACATTGATGGGAAGTACATAATCACCACCCCAATAGCCAGCCAGTGTCCATTTCTGGTCCAAGAACTTCCCCAAAAGTGTGGTTTCAATTTTGTGGAAAGCCTTTGAAATTTGGCACAGTTTTCAAAAGTATGTAGGGAAAAAAAACGTCTACCAGAGGTTTGGCCTCCAGCTGTGAAAACCGACACTGCCTTTTCAAACTCCTCTCCTAGATCTACTGACCAACACCCAGAAGAGAGAATTTACATTCTTTTAGAATACGACAGGAAAATGAAGGTCTGTATGCTCCTGAATTCAACTTTTGCAAGCATTTGCATCCTTTGTTTTAAACTGTCAGATGTTGCACAAGGCCAGGCTCTGCTGTGAAAATATTTGCTTTTAAAGAAGAAGGAAAGGGAAGTCTCTTCATATGTACTGCAGGGATGTTTTTGCTTGTTGCTTGGAAGGATTACAGCAGTTAGAGAGTAGGAGGATTTAATTCTTTACCAGCCATGGAAACAAACTTCAGGTGATATTAAAAATGTAATTATTGTTTGTTTCTGTTCTGCAGACCCGGCTAAAAATCATATTTGGCGTGGTTGTATGCCTTTTGCTTTCCTTATTACTTATGTGTATTATACTGCTTCCATCAAGAGGTAAGGTATTTCTAGTCTAATGTAGTGTAAAACGCAGTATCTTTGGCTATTGTGGATTCTAAAGTTCACAAAAGTTTGTCAAATCATCTTTAGGATTGTCATGTCAGAATTGTTATGGCTTTATCACTTTACAGAAATGTACTGACAGCTGAAATATCCTGAAGGTAGAATTGAAATGCCAGCAGATGTTGAAATAAGGAACTCCTTGAAGTGAAAAGCACCTGAATTAACTTTCTTCTGCATGATATATAATGTTCTTAGTCACGGCTGCAAAAATAACTCCCAGATCTCCTCATGTTATTTTTCTGTGTTAGGACACTTTCCCAAATTGTTAATAATTTTCTTTAGATTGGTGAATTTGCATTTGGTTTTAAATGGTTGTGTAATAATTACAGAAGTTCTGTATCCAATTACAAGTTAACTTTTTTTTTTTTGTAGATGGGGTATGATGAATTTTTGGTGAATATATTCAAGATTGCATTTGAAAATTAAAGTCAGCATTGCTGTAGCATTATTATGCCAGTTGTAGATAAATCAAGCCAGTGTGGTCTGCTGAGTCTTCTAGTGAAGCTTGAAATGAGTTCTGAAATTTTGAACATGAGTGGCACTGACTTGATGGTAATTGTTTTCTATGAGAAGTATAGTAACGGCAATACAAGTATTTACATGACCCTATCACTATAGCAGATTACTTGAATGCCTCTAAAATAATTAAAATATTAATAAAAGGCTTGTATTCCAGTAACAGTATCTATTGAAAGGATGTTTTTTCTATTATTATTGTTTTTTCATGTGTGGGCAGGGGGACTGAGATGGAGAAAACAGTTTTGTATTTGCAACTAAATGTTATAAAATCAACCATCTGCTTAAGTCTTGTGAAAGTTAAGTCCTGCAGTTAATATGCAGGTTTTGTAAAAGGTGACATCTCTTTCATATCTGCTATTTCTGTGAATAATGTTTATCATGGTTTGTTGAGAGAAGGATTGAAGGTTTCTGAAGAAGTTAGGGGTGATTCTGTTACGCAACATTTGAATATGGAAATAGATATATCAATTATGTATATGTGTGTATATATATATTATGGAGTGCAGGCAGAGATACCACCTTAGAGTGACAGGTTTGACTTTTGTTGTCAATAATGGGATGCCAGACCTTTTGTCTAGCTAAGCATGGTCAAATTTGAGCTTTCACTACAAGGTAGATGCATGGTATCAAGTCAGATTTACTCCCATCAAATATCCATTTTATGACAGGGAAGGCAGAATATTTTTATAAGACTTAAATAAAAAAATAGTAGTGAGGAAACAAAGAGGTTGGAGACCAAGGATCGGTTTGGCAGTGCGAAGAAATTGATAAAGATGATGGAAGGTGCTGTAGGAAAAAGTGAATGCATTTTTTCCCCTCTCAAGTTGTCACATACAGCTCACTGGCCTTTTCTGTACCTGAGTAATTATGGAGAACTCTTGTCATTTCTCTAGTTTCCTGGAATAGTCACTCGATAACCAGTCATACCAAACATCACATTTAGATCCAGTGGGATGACAAAGACATTACCTTACTTCACAGGATGCTTTCGGAGGAGCATTTTAGACAATTGTGGAACACACAGTTATGTTGGATCTGTCAGATTATGGCTTCTTAGGTGGAACTGCAAGTGCTGCAGTCACCTGTTTGAATGCCTTAACCTTTTTGAATTCTTAGTAGTCTGCTGATCAGTTTTAAATAGAAGAAGTATAAATTAATTTTGCTATTACAAATTTTGCAAGCTGAAGACAGACAGGAAATGGCTACACAGATGGAATGTTGTTTGTACATTCTGCCTTTACCGCTGCTTAACTGAAAGAATGTGGCAATCTAGAAAGACAAGTAATTGCATATGAGAAATCTATTGACACAGACCAAATAAATTTCTGCTTAAGAAATCTGCAAAGAAAAGTACCATTTGTAATTCTGAAAGAACTGGAAGGAGCATTTAGTTCTGGTTTTGTCTCCTAAGTTTCTAGTAATTTCATTTCTTCAGACTTCTCAAAATGTGGTAGGTGGTTTTGATTTACACATGCAAGTGTATAAAAATGTCCAAAATTCTCAAAAGTTACACTGGAAAATAATTTTTTGGAGAGAATATTAAGAGGGAAATACTTGCAGTTATTAGACAGTTTCTGTGGGGCTCAGAAGAGCAAGGTGGGCAATCTCAGTGTAGCAAACACCATCCACGCCTAAGAAATTACTGATGGTTTTTTGACACATCTTTGAGTTAGGAATGTGTGGTGGGATTTACCTGACAGCTATAACCCAGCTATGATACCACAACCCCAAACAGTTCATAAAGGGGCTTTTCACTGGTACACCAGTGTACCTAGTCTTGTTCTTCTGCAGCATAAACAAGAAAGAAAATACGTGTCTGCAGTTGAAAAGCAATAGTGGAACCACAGGCAGAGTTACAATTAACTGTATGTATTGCTTAGGCTCCAAATTAATCTCTTCTGCTATTTTTAATGAATGTCCAAGGTTGTGTCTGTCGATGTTTCTGTCTCCTGTGTGCTCTTGACCTAGGCCTGAGGCCCGGTCTCTGTTTTTCCGATGCCACAGATGAGGTCACAGCGCTTACTGCTCAGCCAGGAAGGGGTGAGCAGCCAGTTTCTTAGGAAGAGGTACTGTTCTCTGCAACACCTCAGCCAAATCCAAAAGTGGAAAAGCAGGTTCAGTTGATATGAGTTGATGCTGAGTGTGACCAAAGCTCTGGAGCAGGGTCGGGAGTGTTGGAATTAAGTTCTGATGCTGAACTGAGTTTTGGGTTTCCTCATGTTGGAGGAGCTTGTGCTTCAGCTATTCAGCATCAGCCCACAGTGATGAGAATAGACTTTCCAGTCCAGAAGCAGACAATAATACCATGCTAGCCGGTTTTCCTTTGGTATGTCCTCTACTTGATGTTTAGTAGTGGACGCTAAATAAAATACATATAAAAATACATATATGTTAAATACATATAAAATACATATATATATAACTACATACATAAAAAAATACCATATACAGAAACACTTTCTGATTATTATGTATGCTTACTTTAATTTGACAAGACTAGACACAATTTATAAGGATGCACATTAGAACATGTTGTGGAATAAGCCAGGAGAGCTTTGAAATGTAAAAGGTTGTGTTGGTTTATCCACATCCAGTCTTTGAAGTTGAATAATCCTGGTAATACCAACAGAATTTCACAGTGATGGAGTGATGTGCATAAAGTTAATCTGACTTTAATATAGCTGAAAGTTTTGCTTTCTGTGTTTTATTAAGCTCTCTCATGACAGTGAACTGAAAGGTAAAGGAGAAGGTATCTGCAAAAAGCCAGTGACAATTATTAGATATTTACAGGCTTTTATCACCACAATTATACGTGTAAGTCCAATACACTCAAATGCATGAATGAGTAATTATGATCATTGAATCTATAAAGCAAGTTACACTGTGAAGCAAAATAACCAGTTCAGTGCACAGAGAAATGCAGAACTGCACCCTGTAAATGAGTGGAAATGGACGACAAAGGATTAAAACTGAGACAGCGGGGTGGTGAAGGGAAGTGAGCAAAGCTGAAATTTGGTAAGCTTTCATTTCTGTGGTTGGCTCTGCTTTTTGCTTCCTTTTTGTCCCTGGGCATCTTTTTTCATCTTGATTATTTCACAGAGAAACAAACTACAATGGAAGAATTTGCCAAGCCTACCAACAGCCATCCAAATTAGTGTCTACAGAGTGCTGCAGATGTGTAACGTACTTTCATGTTAGTGTCTGGTTTGTGAGCAGAGATTTCAGATACTGTTATTGAACAAGTCTACAGAAGAAAGAATCAGCAACAATTGTGGGAAACTATTGAAGATGCTGCTGCTGCTGTCTTCTGTTACCTAAAAACAAGCATTCAGAATTAAAAGTACTCAAGTGAGAAATAGTTGTGTTCAAATTTTTTGCAGTACAGTGCTAGAAGTTCAGATCTTTGTGGGCACATTTTGAAAATCATTAGTAGTCATAATAAATCCTCACAGAATATTAAGTATGTAAGGGTGAGATGGCTAACAGAGGGAAAGTTTAAATTAAAGCTGTGAAAATTAGACCAGTGATGAGAATGTTGTGTTATTGTTTGTCTCGTAAGATAAGAAAAGGAGCCAGGTAATTTTACCAGATTAAGGTATCAAAAAGGACTGCAGATTTTAAGCTTTCTATACAAACAGCCTTGGCAAGAGATCTTGGCAGGGTATTTCTTTTGCTAATAAGCTTATTCACTTAGAGAATTTTAACTGAGACATAGTGATAAGTAATCATCACTCAACATAACTAGAATTGGATTCTTTGGAATTATCTTCTGTGCATTTTTTTTTAAGTCTGCGATCTTCTATGTTTACCATTAGTGTATCAAAGATTTGTAATATGCAGTCATAGTATTAGCAAGAGGAATTAACTTCTTATTGAACTTCTTGGGATATTTTCTGGACATATTGCTAGCTCAGAGTTTATACAGACAGGTTTTTGCCTCTGGATTGGCATCCAGTTTTATTCCTTGTGACAGCTTTCTTCTGCATTAGTGCAGACAAGGCTTGTGTCAACAGTCAACCTGACATGTGTATTCTACAGTAAGTAATAGTCACTTAGCAGAAGAAAATATGTATTATCGTTACAAAGTACCATAGAAGGCAATATGAAGAAACATTTCCCAGGAAGTCAGTGTGATCTTAACAGAGAGGGCAACTGTAACGAGCAAGTGATGGAGCATGATATGAAACCAGAGAGCAACGAGTCATCTTGATTATCTGACTGTCATTTGAGGGCTCTGAAGGAACAAACAGCGAAAGTGGCAGAGATCTACTAAACTGCAGTGTGACATCTCTACTACCTCTGAAAACCCTGGCAAAAGGTGCTTTAAAGGAGAAAGCATAGCATCCAAGATGCCTAGACCTGAAAGCTGCTGTTATTATGCTGTTGAACTTTAATAATTGGCCTTTATCAGAAAAGTTCATGCGTCTTTTGAGGATTAAATATTTTCATTGCTCTCACTCTTGGGAATTGCATAGGTTCTACACAGGAACTGCACAGCATAATCCTCTTCTTATCCAGTTGATTGTCCTTGAATTTTCTTTTAAAATCTGCCCTAGCTTAACTTGTTTAATTTTGGGAAAAAGTATAGCCAGACAAGAGCCACAAAACCAGCCTCCACTTCTTGCATTATTTTAATACAGTTATCTGACCTGCTTAGAAATCAAATATCTGAGTACCTGTCTTCTTTCAATAATCATTGTCAATTTTCTTTTGCAGCATTAAATGAAAAGTTCAAGTTTGGGTTCATTCATTCATTACTTTTCAGCATTATTTTTACCTGCATACTTTCATCGATGTTTTTCATGTGACTACTAGGAAATTTATGTGGATGGTGATTATTTTGCAAGCCTTCTATTCATCTTATAACAATGATTGATGAGGCATGTATGAAATTTGGAAGTAAGGGTTTGTAGGCACATCCTGTTGTTTGACCATTTGCTGAACATGTGAAGGTCTTGATTAAAATAGTTATCTCTAGAAGTTCATGAAACCCATGCTTAAAAAAAAAACAAACACCAAACAGCCTTTAATTTGTCATTTGGATGAAAAAGTCTTATTTGGACTCACAGATTCTTCAGGTAAATGTGTCTGAGTGAATAAATGACTGGTTGAAATATATTAGTTTGTCTAGTTAATTTTGTACTCCTGAAGATGAGTCTTTCGGAGGCTAAAGGACCTTATCAGAACAGTAAGAGAGAACTTTGCTTTCTGCTGAACCTACTCTTTGCATATCTCCAGGATTATGGTATCCTCACTGTTCCATGGCACTAAATATTGAAAAAAGAAAATACTGGACCAGTAATTTTTTTCGCCCTTTTCATTAACAGAAACTTTTTGTCCTGTTCTTAGCTGTCAACACAAATGATGGTCCCAGAGCTCTTACACTGGAGGATTATTTGAATGGAAACTTCCAATACAAAACATTTTTTCCATATTGGGTGTCAGGTAAATAAAACCTTTTCTTAGGCATAGATAAGCATTTCTAAATATGTATTTCCAGACTGGTTTACACAGACCAAGAAATGCATTTTCCTTCCAGCTTTACTTTGAATGAATGCTAACTATGAAATGAAACAATGTGCTAGTCAAAACTTATGGTTGAAATTTACTATTCAGTCACTCACTCTAGAAAATACAGGTATTTGATGTTTCAACAGACATGTCTGAGTCAAGTATAGGCTATAATTTTACAGAGGCTCTCAGTGTTTTATTTCTTTTACTGTCATATTCATTGCAGCAAGTGAAAGAAATTTGTCAATGTGTCAGTCATTCCTTAAGCAATTTCCTTTTCATGCTTTTCACAGCACTTTGTCACTTACCATTTATAATGATTGAGGTAGTTTTTCTTACAGGCCCTATTCTTTGTTTTCAGTAGTACCTGGCTCTGCAATGAGGCCAGCTGTTGTTATCTAATTTAAGGAAATGCTGACACTGCTGACACTGCTGAAATTCCTGAGTTCAAGGATACTGCATAGAAAATAAAGTTGAATTTCCAAGTTCCTTAAGGTGGAGACATGAAGTTAATTGCTGCTGATATAAATGTGTCTGTGTGTGGCTGAAGTGTTGCTCTTGTTATCATTGAGTTGCACGGCCTGGGAAGGCTGGAGCTGGCCTGGATTACATTCTAGCACACACGCTACCTCCCTTCCCATCTATGTGCTGCCTCAAGCACTGTTCTCTGCCACCAGCAAGAAATAGAGTGCCCATTCACACGGAGGCTCACCAAGCTGGTTTTAGCCCACCATTTTAGAACTGAAGTAAAGCCTTATACGGCATTGCTTGCAGCAGTTCAAATTTTACAATTAACAGTCTGAAGTAAGTTGATATCACTTGTATGATTTAAAAATTAGGTCACTGTTTGATAGAATTCTGTCTGAAAGATGTAGGCAGCATATCACCTAAACCTAATATTCTTCCCTCTTTATAGCTTTCTCACTTAGACTTATCTTTCCTTTTAACAGTCACAAAACTCACACAAAAGTCATGCCATAGATTCCATAGATAGTCATGCCTACAGCATTCCATATGTCTACTTTTTTTCTGAAACAAGGAGTTAAAATTGTATATCTCATCCTAGGGGTGATTTTAAACACATATACTGTTACACAAATCACACAAGAGTGCTCAAAAGATCCAAGGGTGATCTAACTTCCTAAAAATGAACACCTTCACAATGTTTCAGGCTGCTTTTTAACTGTTAGTCTTGTTTTCTACCTACACCAAATATGTAATTCCTTCTCTCTGTTTTTAGCAGTGAAAATAAACTAAAACTCTGGTCTTCATTCTCTACCAAAGTATAGCTCAGATCTTGAGCACAGGTAGGGTTAAATTCCATTTTTGATGAAGACCACTCACCCTCACTTTGCAGGACTTGTGTGAGTAAGGGCAGAGTCATTTATGCAGTGTCAGTTGCATGGTACTGCTGTTATCTGCAGAATATACACATGAGAATGTTCTGGTGAAATGATAAGCAGATATCTTTTT